>PVIR01001672.1:0-117582 GCA_004026965.1 Petromus typicus | reverse complement strand
TAGTCTTTTTCTCTTACAATTTATTATCATTCTATAGATATCAACAACTTCATTGTACACTTTTTCTTTCCTATTAAGTTGAAAATGTTCTCCTCTTCACATAGAGAATGCACTTTATAGATTCTCTTTCACAAGTCTGAATTGCCAGCATCACTGTCTGTGTGCTATGAGACCATTATTCAGTAAAAAATAAGGGTGGAAAGGAAACCCAGTAATGCCACAATTCCATCATGCAGCAGGGACAGCTAAGTGATTATTAATCAACAGATTGTTGGAACTGGAAAACTGTGCTCTGCAGCATACCATGTAATGTAAAACTTAAGAATTTTTTTATTTCTGGAATTTTCCATTTAATATTTTGGGGACATAGTTGATTGCAGGTAATAGAAATCACAGGAGGTAAAATCATGGATAAAGGAGAAAGTGTTGTACCTTACTTATAAAACCCTAATACTAATTTTACTCTTTCAATTCTGTTGACACTGCAGCTAGAGAGATTCAGAATACATATCAGTGTGAAGAGTGCTGTACTTAAAGTTTTATTTGTGTAGGGATTTTCAAAGGAAATTATAGTTGTCATTTAGATTAATGGCTTGAGAAGCTTTAATTTTTATTTTCTGCCAGAGTCAGTGTCTTTCTGACATTGTGGTGATTCCTGTGCCACCACCACTGCTGCTGCTTATTTGCAGTTACTATATTTCAACAATGAGCTTTGCTTGTCCTGTGCTATTAACACTGTAAAGCAGCATACATGATAGGATGGCTTATTTCATCCCATTCTAAACGTGTAATTCTGAGTTTTTTGTATCTTTGTGAAAAATGTCTACTCAATCAAAAGGTATTCTTTGACTAATCACTACCTGAATGTTTGTTGTCCCAAGAAGGAAAATCTACAAGGTAAGAAAAAGCAGAATAAGGCTGAAGAAGCCAGATTTCTTCTTCTAGAATCACCTGCTGCATCAGTGCTTTATACAACTATCTTCCTAAAAATGGCATTAGCCACTTTTCAAAACACTTCTCTCAGTTAATACAGCATATTGTAAACTTTCTAAAGATGTCCTGAAAAACTGTAAGCTATCCTTTGTGGTGAAATAATCTTGATTATCAGTGTGTGTGTGTGCATGTGTGTGTGGAACTGGAGAGCAAACTCAGGACCTTGCACTTGGGAGGCAGGTGTGGTGCCACTGAGCTAAATTCCCATCCAATTTTGATTATTAATTTGAGTAACTGGCTTAAGAGAAACCTGGGAGATTATAAAGCATACTTTTGGGTGTGTTTGGGTGTGTCTTGGAGTCATGACTGAGGCCGATATCTGGTTCCTGGACCTTTGTTCTCTAGCTCTTTCCCACATGCTCTGCTTCCTGAATGCCATGAAATGAGCAGCTTTTTGCCACCATGTCCTCTCACTATGCTGATTCTACCTTCCAGCCAACTGTGGGCCAAAGCCCCTAAAATCATGTGCTAAAATAAACCTTTTCTCTCTGAAGTTTTATATATATATATATATATATATATATTTATATATATATATATATATATATATATATATATATATATATATATAGTTTCAGTAATAGAAGAGTGATTAAAATATCCTTTTTTAGCTATAGAAAAACTGGAATTCAAATGCCACAACAAATGTAAATTTTCAAGTGTGGTTTATGTGATCAGAGAGCCTACAGGTGAGAGGGTAACACAGATAACTGAGCATACCAGTAAGCCAAAGAGGATACCTAGTCTAGCTAGAAGCTCAGTTTAAAAGGTGTGTGGGAATCCAGAGAAGGAAGACAAGGAAAGAGAGCCTGTCCTATGGGATGTGGGCTTACAGGAAGTCCCTTCACTGCTATGAGATGCAGATTTCAATGCCTGAATAAAGTAAGGTGTGGACCAGAGCCTAAGCTGAGAAACTCCAGTGCTCTATCCACAGGAATAGACAGTGCTATAGACCGAGGTCACCAGTTTTCTTCTTCCTTTTCTAACTGATAAGAAAAAGTAGAGCTTATCTTTGATATTCAGTTACCACCAGCCTCTTCCTCATTCCCTACTCCCCTAGTCTAGAAAAGCTGATCTTGAGAGAGTTAAAACAAATGTACACAAATTTACATTTTAATTTTATGGTGATGCCAAGGAATGATGGGATGGATATCAGCAAAGGTTGCTTCCCTCTACATGTGATGCCTACACTATGAATAAAACAGTGAAAACAACTCAGGCATCTGTTGGGATCACTACAACACCCCCACTGCTATGTTTGATTTTCAGTCTTCCTACCCCACCAGCTACAACTAATTTGAAATGCTTGTGGAGCTGTAGCTGCAACTAGCTGTGTTCATGAGTGGTCAGAGTTGGAAGTTATCTATGTGGTGCTCTGAGGAGCAACTAGAATGTTTGACCCCTGACTAACATACCCCATCTCATTCCCTATCAGTGACATTCTACAATTTTCTTTGACGTTAAGATAGAAATACATTAAACTTACATTAAACTTTAATACATTAAAAATACATTAAAATTTAATTTCACACACATTTATTAAATTGGGATTGTTAATTGAGACATGAAGCAAGTCAATATTAATGTGAGAGTAATGGAGATACTTTCAGGAAATGCAGACAGACAGCTATGTTATTTTCCTAATAGCTAATGCAATTCCTTATGAAAGAATATCTCTCTCTCTCTAAAAGTAAATTAAATGGTGTGATCTCTCCATAAAGTGGATTTAGTGACATATTCTCTATGATAAACAACATTCAGATCAGAATCACCTGCTTTGCAATGTGAAATTGAAGTTGACTTTTGATGTGTTATCTGTTGATGACGATTGACTATAAATGTAGGATCATTTAATAAGCAAATAAACCACTCAGGAGATAACAAAATACACAACAATTTTATAAATGTCTTTTCATCTTGCCTTTCTGCTGGTTGGGAAGAATTAAAGAGGGCATTGAAAATGCATTAGGTAAATTGTGATATTAACAGTGCTATTTAAATTGCTGACATGATTTGTGAAAATATAAGAAGAAAAACACACCTTGGGACTGCAAATACAAATCTATGAGAGTAAATTTTTAACAGGGATTTCTGGAACATAAAGGAATACCTACAGGGAAAGTTGAAAGATAACCAAGTTAGGGGAAAGGAAGACTTTTGGTCAGCCTATTACCCACCTTACACAGCTTCATTTGTAATGTCTGGATTTTGTGATTGAATTCTGTGGAAGATTTAATTTGAAGAAAAGATTCCAAAGTATGAAGACAAAGCAGATGGTAATGAAAAAAGAAAAAGTTCAAAAAGCCATGTCTCTGTCTTTCCCTAGTTCAGTAGAAAAGTCTGTCAAGTGTAGGGAGCAGGGGAAGAGGAATTTAATAGAACCTTTGCAGTTAAGTTCTAGTCTCTTGTGAGCCTGACAGCACAAGGTGAATTAATTAATAAATAGACAGAAATGAGTCTTAGAGAAAAAGCTGAGCTTTGGCACCTGATCTGTGCTCTTCTGGGAAGCCAAGCCAACTCGAACTTGCCACACTTTTATTTATACATCTTCAGTAACGAAAGACTTGGAGGGCAGGGCAGATACCACAATAATCCTTGAAGAATTATGAAGATCCCAGAGTAGTTCTGCCCTGAAGCATTACAGTATGTGGGACTGCTAGAGTATTTTTTGTTACTAAGGAGAAGATAACAGTAAGGTCCTCAGGTCTGGATATTTCATAGCAGGGAGGAAAGCTTGGCCCAGTCATAGTCCCAATTGTGCAATAGGATTGTTCCTGACATCAAACCTTAACTCAGACCGCATCTTTGTAATAAAAACAGTTTTCAAACATATTTGGACAATCAACACTTGGTGTTGCTAATAAATGATCATAATTAAAATAAATTACTCATAAATATTAGATGGAGATTAATGGAATACGAATCTGGAAATCAGGTTAAAGTATGTGTGAAGGTTTATTCAATATTAAAAGAGGATTCTCAAATCGCAGTGGTGACAAGTTCAGTTAGATCCATTTTAACTGTTGTATTTATGACAGTTGTCCAGAGAAAGAGAATTAAAGATAGAGAAGAGTGAGAGAGAAAGAGACAGGGAGACAGAGACAGAGCCAGAGACAGAGACAGAGAGAGCAAAGAGGAATTGGCTCAAAGTGGCCAGCTCACACAATTAGTGAACGAGAGTCAGTGTGTCATTTCAGACTAAAGGCCAATGAACTTGAAACCAACAGAGAGCTGATGTTTTATGTGAGGCCCAAAGGCAGAAAAATGTCCCAGCTCAAAGATGTTTCAACAGGCTTATTTGGAGGAGGCTTGGACTTTTATCTATCCAGGCCTGAGTCTGATTGGATGATGTCCATCCAAATTGGGGAGGGTGATATGCTACATTTGATCTACATAATTAAATATTACTCTCACCCAAGCACCACACAGACCTGCTGAGCATAATCTTTCACCCATACTTGAGTACCATTGACCCAGCCAAACTGACATGCAAAATTAGTCATGACAACTGTTAATCTTAAATCCAATTAAAGATTTTTAAAAACACAAAAGAATGCAGATGAATATTACTTGTTTTCTTAGTGTGTGAAAAGCCTTTTAAGTATTGATAAATACCAAAACTCATAAAGAATATTAAGATATTTGGTTGCATACACATTGAACTGTAGAAGTAATAATATTCACCTTTTAACTGTAGAGTAATATTTAAGATCTACAATTAGTTAGAAAAGTTATTTAGGCGCTTCCCACTTCGTGTGATGTCAAAGGCCACAGCAAGCCCTAATTAATTAAATAAATAATAACAATAAAATAATATTTTAATGGTATTGATATGTTTTAAAGTGAAAGACTATTAGAGAAGAAATGATTACATTTAGGAATTATTTTCTCAACCCTATTGTCAAGCAGGAGGCAATCAATTATAATCTTTTGTTTCTCTTACTCCATTTTTCTTTTTCTAATTAGTATATGTTTGTGATACATAATGAATACATTTATCCTAGGAAGTTGTTCCTTTTATTCTATAATGATATGACTGTAAAGGACACTCCTGGGGAGTCACTTGGCTGTAAGGTACATAATCAGCTCCTTAGCTAAGTTTGTTTAGACAAAAAGATCAATACAGTATTAATTTTCTAGAATAAAAGCTTGTCATTTTTTCATTTTCACATTCTTTGAAGTATATAATATTCAATTATTTCCTACTTAGCATATACATTTTAAGTTCATCCTGAAGTCTACAAATTCTTGCTAGGAAGTTAATCTATAAAAAAGCTATTACCCAGGATTCAAAATGAGTTATATAGTTTTGTACAGGCTTTATGACAAGACTTGCTCTGGCTGTTTGCTACTCATCCCTGCAGGTAATTTTTATATCTCAAACAGACCAACTATTTTGTAAGCAAATAGACTGGATTTTGGATGTGAGTCATATAAATGTATTTTTGTTGAGCATTTATATCAAGTGATATAATTTTCAGCCTATTTTAGTGGTAATTCTAGCAGTCATATAAATAAAAATGCTATCAAGATTTGCAACAATGGCACCTACATATGGATTTTAGCTCATTTTAGATGTTACTACCTTACGACTAAATAATTTTTCCTTTTTACTCTTTTGATATTTTATTAAGAAGCTCTATGCTACAGGAAGGCTACCACAGATAGCTGTACACATTGAGGAATTAATTGTACGGATGTCACATAAATGGCATCTTAGTCTAGACTTACATAGAACTCTGTCTTCATAGCTGATTGTTACAACTCTTTATAGTGAGCAAAATATGAAATATCAGAGTTGTAATTTAAACCTGTCTTCCATCAGGCCCATGTACAGAATGGAATGGCTACTTGATGCTGTGCTAACCCAATTGAAACTGGCTTGAAATTGTAGAATGTGTACATCTCTCCTCAGTTCCTCTTTCCATAATGTCAATTTGTGAGCCTGAAATAAGTATAGAGGCAACAAAAAGATAGAAGTCTGAAAATTCTATGCTACACTTTTAAATTGTTTTCCCCAATATTGCTGATCATTAAACATATACAATCTACTCCTGGGCTCTACAATGAACAAACAGGTTTTTTAAGTTTATATTGGGAAATATCAGCTAATAGTGGAATTTTATTCCCTTAGCTTGGAAAGAATTTGAATGCTTCTCATAGCTTGCCTACCTAATCAGTAGATTAAAGTAGCAAAATAAAAATATAAACAATAATCGAAGAATCCACTTAATCTCAATCAAGAAACTCCAAAACAAGAAAAGACAGAACTTATGGAATCATTCAAAAAAACCTTCATGAAGGAGATGTCCAGAAACCTCAGGGCCAAAGGAAGAAATGAAGGAGCATGAACCTCTCAATCCTTAGTATAGATACATATTAACTGTTACTAAAAGACAGTCTAGATTTGTAATTGCACCCAAGACATTTGAGATTTTTATTTAGATAATAATCTATGTTAAGTTCATGTGTCCTTCCAAGGTCACATCCCAGTGCCCTGTCAAGTTTTAAGGGATCTCATTTGCCAGAGATACTGACAGATCATGGAAATTAGGAGAATAGCTATCAAATAAAAACAGAAAGGTCCAGAATGTTAAAATGTCAAAAATAAATTGATTCCATATGCAAGAAAAGTAATTATGATCATTTACTATACTGTCTCTAATGTGCTTTTAGATATCTCACATAAATTATGCAATAGATGTGATCCATGTGCTTAACTTACCCTTCATCCTCACCTGAGAGTGACTGGTTAATACCTAAAATAACCTGACCAGAAGCCCATATCCGAGGCATGCTGAGCTGTCATATTCACATACTCCCAAAGTTATCTAGTCGACACCACAAGAGATACTATAAGTAAGTTTTCACTGGAGAAATGAGTAATATTTAAGATCTACAATTAGTTAGAAAAGTTATTTAGGTGCTTCTCACTTCGTGTGATGTCAAAGGCCACAGCAAGCCCAGAAATCTAATGCTTTCACGTTAGGTGCTCCCTCACTCAGAGAAGGCTGTGGCAAAGCCTGCCATACAATCTTGTATTTGTGTTGCAAGTCCAAGGGAAACCCTGTCCTCCTTTCTCCTGGTCACCTAACTATCCTGCTTTTACCAGAATAGGGCTGTTTTATTTGCCCAAATTTATGTAAGCAGGACCATTAGTGGAAGAAGCATGGGCAAACTTTCTGTCCTCAAGGATCGGCACTGGCTGTGAGCTGACTGAGACACAAACTTCTACTGCATCTTCACCAGCACAGCTTGCAAAGTACCCTACAGCAATTAGCATATTTGGACTAAGCCAGTCTGTTAGCAGCAACACTGGAAAAGGAACTTGGGAAAAACCTTAAGTAATTCATACTTATAACTGAGTAATAGTCTTCTACTCTATGAAGTGTTTATATCAAGTCCTCAGGGGGAAAAGAGGTTTTAATCTTGAATGTGGCTAGGTTATTCTCATCTAACTTTCCTGATGACTCCTGAGTATCATTGCACAAAATTTGATGTAAAGATATAAAAAATTTGATATAAAGATATAAAATTTGGTTATTCTCATCGAACTTTCTTGATGACTCTCAGCACCATTACACAAAATTTGTAGGTATGATAAGGAAGTATCAATCTCTTATTCTACAGCCAACTCTTTTTCTCTTTGTTAAAAAAAAAAGCCTGAAATCCAGCATAAATTTACAACAGATGAATGATATTCAAATGAAATGCAAACTGAGATGAAAATTAACACCTGTTATTTTGAAGTTAAAAATTCCAGGTACTTTTTGAAATAACACATCGGGTTTTCTTTTCCAAATTTTTTTTTCTTTCAGAGAACATTTTGAAAAATATCACCAATAAAGTGACTTATTTAATCAAATTTAGTAAAATACTAACTTTATGAACTAAGCAAATTTATTCAATAAAATATTGCTAATGTATAAAATTTTAAATGCAAGAAACTTTAAATATATACTTTATAATATTTTTGTAGTTTTTTTGTTTGTTTGTTTATTTGTTTTTTGAGACATGGTCTTGCTTTGTAGTTCAGACTGGCCCTGAACTCACTATGTAGCCCAGGTTAGCCTCGAACTCACAGCAAACAATCATCCAACCCCTGCCTCCTAAGTGCTAGGATAACAGGCATGAGCCACCATGCCCAGAATTGTGGTAAGTAGTACTAGGGGTAGAACTTGGGTTCTTGCATTTGCCAGGCAGATGCTGGAACCAGTAAGTTAAATCCCTGGTCCCTAAACTTTATACATTTTAAAAAACAATTAGAGCTAAAAAGAATTGTTCCCTAGTAGTACAAAGAGCAAAAGAGCAATTCAGATATAGTCAATATTTACTTCTTGACACTTTCAAGATAGTCTTTTATTTGTATTTACTACATTTTTCTGTGTCTCATGTAGCAGTATTTTTTTTTGAGGAAATATTTTCTTTTAGACTAGCTTTGTATTTACAAAAAGTTACAAAGTTAGTATAGAGAATTTCTATGTAACCCTACCCAATTTCCTCTAAACCACTACTCTAAATACAGTTCTAAACCACTGTGACATATTTATCACAGCTAGAAAACCAATAGGGTATTAAGTGGACTCAACTGTTAATTTATATTTCCGTAGACTTTCCTTGATGTCCTTTTCCCGATCAATTCTGGGTACCATGTTACTTTAGTCACCGTCTCTACCTTGCTCCTTCTAGTCTAACACAGATTTTCTTCTCATTGATGTCCTGACCACTTTGAGGATCACTGGTCAAATTTTCACAGAGCTTCTCTCATTTTGGGTTTCTTCAGGATCTTTATCCTGGCTACATTGGTCTCAAGGTTAATAGGCAGGAAAACCACAAGAAGTGAAGTGTCTTTCTTGCACTATGCCGTAGATACTTGACATCAACATAATGATGATAAAAAATTGGATCACCTTGAGGAGACTGCATTTACCAGTTCTCCTCTTAAAGTTACAGATCTTCTGCCCCTTTCTTCTGTTCTTTGAAAGCAAATTACTAAGGGCAACTCAGTAGAGGCTGGAATAAAGGGTAAGGAGAGGTGAAGAAAAACTAAACTCTGCCTCTTGGGATGGAATAAATGCATAAATTAAGTGAAATTCTTCCAGAAGGAAGCCATGTTTTCCTTTTAACATGTATTTATTCCATAATTTATTTATAGCAATATAAAGAAGATTTTACTTTGTGACTTTAATCATAGTCCAATATACTTTACTGCATTTATTTTTTTGTTAAAATTGTTCTAGCTTTGGCTGCTAAGACTACTCATTTAACTTTGCAAATACACATTCCAATAAATTAAAATTTTTGAATTTTCATTTTTAGAAGTAAATGTGTTTTTTTGCTTTACTATAAATTAATCTTTATGGAGTCAATATGGCCAACTGATAAAAATGAGATGACTAGTTTTTAAAATTTATGTATCTCTGTTTAATAAGGAGATAAATAATATTTTGTCTTTTTTAGTTATTCAAGTTGGAAAACTACCATAAAAGCTCAAGGGAAAAAATTAATATTGCCACAAAAATCCTTTTCCAGAATGACTTATGCAAAGGTAGTAGGGTCAGAGCTCTACTTTATGGCTCTAAGAAGAGAATGCCAAGTCTCAAAAATTTGAGGGGAGAGTTAGGTGCAATATTTAGAAGGAAAGGTATATTTTTGGAGCATTTTTCCATGCTGCTAGTCAGAGCCTATTAGTCTGTCATGAAATCAATTTAGTGGATCAGTAGACTTTTCTTAAATATTTAACTCATATGTCAAAGATTCTCCAGAGAAATAGAAGTTTAAGGGGCATACTTAAAGATATAGTAAAATATATATTTCTATCTCAATAGTAATGGATAGATGATAGAAAAATTGAAATATGACAGATAGATAAATAGATAAATACTTTAAGGAATAGCCAGTCCAAAATCTGCAGCATAGGCCACTGGCCAGAGATCTTACAGAGGAGGTGATGTCGCCATCTACTGGCAGAATTCCTTTTCACATGGGAGGTCAGCCTTTTTTTTTTTTTGTTAATTCTTCTTAGTATAGTCTATAGAAATATCGTGATCACTCTCAATATTAAGAATTTGTACCAGTATATAGTATGACTTAATTATCATTTTTCCCATTCCCCTACCCACCCAACAACACTCCTACCCACTATATACATATGCTTTGTTTTCTTTGTTAACGTCATATGTTTCTTTTTCCTCATTAGCTCTACCCTTTTCCCTTTTTTCTAAGGCCTTCAACAGATTAGAAGAGACCCACTCACATTATGGAGAGTCATCTATTTTATTTACAACCTATTGATTTAATTTCATCTAAAAATGGCTTTACAAAATCATGTAGAGTAACATTTGGCCAAATATCTGGCCAAATATCTGGCCAAATACATGGCCTCCCAAATTGAGACATAAATTTAATATCATAGTACATGTCATGGGGTAAGAGGATGAAGTGCATAATTCTATGGGACTTACTTTCCTTGGCCATGAATAGATATTACCCAGTGTTAGTACAGTGTCACAGATAGAAAAGGTACTCAAGGAATATTTATTAGATTAATTACATTCATAGACAGTATCAAGAATGGCTGCTCTTTTGATAAATCCTATCTTAGCATTTCAGGTACTTTTCTTCTTAGTGTCAAAATAACTCTCTAAAGAAGGAAAAATTGGCTCAGGGACTTAGCTCAGATTTCCAATGCCTGCCTTGCAAGTGCAAGGGCCTGAGTTTGATCCCCGGTAACCACATACCACAGTGCTGGGCGTGGTGACTCATGCTTATAATCCCTGAACTCAGGAGACAGAAACAGGAGGACTGCTGTGAGTTCAAGGTTCACCTGGGCTACACAGTGAGCTCAGGGCCAGCCT
The DNA here is from genome assembly GCA_004026965.1 of Petromus typicus. Classification (NCBI taxonomy): domain Eukaryota; kingdom Metazoa; phylum Chordata; class Mammalia; order Rodentia; family Petromuridae; genus Petromus; species Petromus typicus. The sequence continues at coordinate 106,732 of PVIR01001672.1, read as the reverse complement.
GAACTACAAAAGCAAGACCCTGTCTAAAAAAGGAAAAACCATTTAATAAATCATTTAATAAATTCAAAAGTAATATTCAAAAATGTTTGGTATATTGCCCATGGTGTCCATCTCATAAGCTACAGAAATTTATACCTAAGACAGTGTGTCTTCAAAGCTCACCTTTCTTCTGTAGCAACAGTAGCACATAGAGTCCAAATCCTGTGCCCACTCCAGGCAGGTCTGCTGAGAATTTAGAGTTCCATGTGGGCTCAGCCGAGGGAAGAGCCTTGCAATAGAAGCAGTACAAGGTGTGCACATCTGGTGTCTTGGCTCTGTTGTTATAATGTGTTTCAAAAATGACACGCAAGATGGAGCGAGCAATTTATCCAAGGTCATTGTTCAATATGATAAGGATGGAATTTAAAATTCACCAATTTTCAGCACTGCATATGAAATTTCACTGTTTGTTTCTTTCAGGATCTCATTAGCACTTCATGCAAGTAGTCTTGTTTGGTGAGGGCAGACGAAATTGAGAAATATAACCTTGTCTGGAAAAAGACAAGAGAGGTAGCATAATTTTTTATGTGTTTTTTTTTCTTTAAAGCTTACATAATGTCTTTTGCAAAACTCTATTTTTATATACAACAGTTTAAACCAAGTACTGTCTTTGTATTCTATGCTTCAAGACCAACTTATAAAAAGATTAGTTTAGTAATGCAGCCAAAAATAATACCTGTGCAGAGGATTTAAGATACAGTCACCTCATCTCAAATTCGATTCCACAGTAAGTTGCTAGAATATTTCTTTCAGTCCTTATGGGATTTTTTCCCACTATTTGTTAGACCATAAAAATTTATATCTATTTTATCCTGTGTATCTCTTCCTAAGAGGTGGCTTACTAGTGTAACAGAATCACTACAGTTTCCCACAGAAAGGTTTTTGGCAGCCACGTTCATGTACCCTTTCCTTTTTCATTGCTACACTGTGCTGTGAAAGATTTTGTTATTTTCTCTTATGGAAAATGTAGGTATGGCTTTAGAGGTACATGTAAAAATGCTACCTATTTGCCTTGATGACTAGAGAACTGTGTAGGGAAACCAATTTACCTCCTTAGATATGTAGAGGCATTTGTCAGCACAGAAAGTTGCTATCCAGGTAGGACATTATTATTATCTATGTGATATCGATAATATTGATAATATTGGTTGGATTCACTAAAGGCTAAATTTTCTGATACAGTGAACCCCTTAACTTATGAGCTCAATTCATTTCTGAATGCTGGTTGTAATTCCAGGTGGTCAACTGAAGGCTCAGGGTTCTCTACTTAGTCTTCAAAGTCTGTCTTCTGTACACAGGCAGACCTTAGCATCTTTAGAGTCTTTGGCGCAGGATTTCTCAGTGAACACCACATCTGTGTCTATGACCAGCTGGAAGCACAGATGAGCAGCACTGAGGTCAGAAGTTACTTTGGTAAAGAAGTAAGACTTTAGTCATAAGTTAAAACTAAAATTCCAGTCATAACCCAAGTTGTTGATATGTCAGCACTGTGGTAAATCAGGACCCCACTGTACAGGGCATGATAGCAGCTGTTTCCACTCTTTGGAAGTTTGCCCCATGAACACCCCTGGTTTAACAATTATATTCTCTCAGGGGAGCAATACAGATAGTACTTTTAAATCAGATTGCTTATGTGTCAGGATTTATTTTTATATGAAATATGAAAACATTAAAATTAGTATAATTTTCATTTGGAAATTTTCAGCTTTCCATTTCACTCTCTTTGTGAAACTGTGTGGAAAGAATGGTTCACAGAGCAACCAAGAGAGGAGCTAGTTGCCAGCTAAGTAATAAGAGTGCCTGCCGTTCAGTGGCAGAGTCCAGTGTCTCCCTCAGTATTCTGCTCACAGTATCCCTAACCCAGCCACGTTTTCAGGAAACTCCAAGGTGATGATTCGTGTTAGAAACTCACTCCCATAATTTTGAAATACTTGCCTCTTCTCTATATTCTTTTTTTAAACAGATATGTAAATGAAAAGGGGAGAATTTTTATACTTCACTAGATTTATTCAATTAAAAAATATGTGAATAAATGCAGTGACCTCCCTTGTGCAGCTGATATACTTCTGAGAGGATCTATACCATTAAGTGATGGGAAACTTACCACTAGGATAATTGAAATAAGATTTACTTTTTAAATAATTTATAATAAAGGAAAACCAGATAGGTAGAGAGGAATATGCAGAATGCTCTGTTCTTTCATTCATTTGAGGCTAGTGCCTACTTTATAATTCATGTTGATCCTTCCTAAATGAAGATCTGAAAATAATAGTCATGCTAATGGGGATGGCTCTTTAAAATGTGCTATGTAAAATTTAAACTAACAAGTAATTTGCATATTTCTCATGTGAAAAAAAAATCACATGAAGCCGTATTTGGATGAAGGTACACTTTTCAGACCCGTTTTATAAAGTCCAGAGTTAAATGGTCACAAAGCTAGTTCTAGTAGAGTTAGGATCAGCACCTGACTCTCCCTTCTTGTGGTCATGTGGGATACTGTACCTCCAGGCCATTCCAACCCTACGTACAAGATCTTAGCTCCTGAAGACCTTGGCACCTGTGTCACCTGGATGAACCTCCATCACTTTGACTTTTTATGTGATTTTCTAGAGTATAATAATGCAGAAAGAAAATAACCAGTTGAAGCTGCAGGATGGAGTTCAGAGCTGAGTCTCAAAGTACATGTGGGAGCTAATGAAGGAAGGAAGGAAGGAAGAGAAGTGGCAGAGGAAAAGTTCACGTGCGGAGAGGCAGTGACATATGTGGTTGCATACGCACAGCAGATGCAGTAGTTTATAGGGAACCTAAGTTGTAGACAAAAAAAGAAAAACAGAAAGGAAGCATGAAACGAAGGAAGGAAGGAGGAAAAGCAAAGAATAATGACCCTCATCCATCTATCAGACAAGGTTTATTCTGTGTGTATCTTACCTCTTTCTTTTTGGTCACAAGCTCCCAGAGGACAAAGGTTCTGCCTCTTAATATCTTCAGATCCCACAGAGCCCTTCATAGGTTTAAGCACTCAATACATTTAGTGAATAGATCTGTTGAGTAGTGTGATTTAAGCAAGTCATTAGCTTCAGTGAGCCTGCTCTATATTGATTAAATAAAGATTTTTACCTGATATCTTTCTATGAAAATTAAATGAGGAAAATCCTGAAGATACTGATGTAGCACATAGAATACAGTATACACTAGATACACTTTAGCTAGTTTTTTTATTATCAGTTGTGCAAGGGTTGTGTTTAATTTCAAGACAGGTCTCAATGTGAACTGATAAAATCATCACTTAAAGTAGAAACCAGAGTCTAATGTCTCCACATGCCAAGGTCAGTAATGACAGAAGATTTTAGCTCTACAAGAAGACTGTTTAACAGTAAGGACAGCTAAGAAGTATGCATTCTCTGTCCTGGAGAAGAAACTAAGTATTCCTCTAGGCAGGAATAGAAAGTAGTTTACTAACGGTGAGAAAGTAAATTGTATATAATAAAATTTATAATGTTAAGTTTTAAAGTTCAAAGTCTTAAACTAAACTTTGATACAGCTAAAATATATAAATTTTATTTCTGAGATTCTTTATTTATTCACTGTTTCTCTGGGGCATATAAAATATTTTATTAATATTTCTCAGATTTACTGAATTTTTATAATATCTCTATCTGATGTGATCCTTATAATACCTCTATAAGATAAATACTATTAATCCCCTTTACAGATAAGGAGATCTGGACTCAAGAGATGGAATAGTTTCCTTAAGATCACTGAGCTAGAAAGCTGCAGGCTGGATTTAATTTGTGTCATTCTAAACCCAGTATTTTTAATTGCTTCCAGAACTACCAATGAATAAATAAGTAAATGCATGAAAATAGAAATGAATGAATGAATGTGAGAATGAATAAGCAATTCTGACAAGTGATTTTTTTTAATATTGATATAGTTCTTCTGAAAGTCTAAATTTTTAAATAAGATTCACTGTCCTGTTGTAAACTTAACTGCCTGAGCCTATTGAAACAGAATTGTAAATGTAGAAAGCATGATAATGAGATTGACACCACTTCAAAAACTGAGGCAGGTAAACTATCTCAGCCAGTTAGAGACCCCTGGTTTTTAAAGATTTGAGGTAAAGGACCCTTTTTTTTTTTTTTTTTTTTTTTTTTTTTTGAGACAGGGTCTTGCTTTGTAGTTCTGGCTGGCCTTGAGCTCATCTCATATCACAGCAATCCTCCTGCCTCTGCCTCCCGAGTGCTGGGATTACAGGCGCGAGCCACCACGCCCGGCACTGTGGTATGTGGTACTGGTTGCTGCTGGGCGTGAGTCTCCACACTTAGTATTGTATGTGGTTACCAGGGAATCTAACCGGGGTCCTTGTGCTTGCAAGACAGGCACCGGAACCACTTAGCTAACTTCCTGGCCCAAAGGACCCCTATTTTTGTGAAGTAGGAACTCAATGCTTCTTGAAGATTATGATCAAGCCAATGTTCCAGCCCCAATATTAATCACCTGTTCTTCCATTCTGTGCCTTTCGTACATTCATTTAGAATTTCTGTGCTATTTTCAATCATGTATGCCTGCTGCAAGCTCTCTGAATTATAGAGAAAAATGTCTTTGGTCTTGTAAGAGTTCACCTTGCAAGTAAAACCAACCTTTTCTCAGGGGGAAGAAACTAAACTGAGCAAAGAGTTCGGACACATCTTCCAGGTGTTCTGTGTTACAGGGAAAAAAAAAAAAGTTAGAGTCTTTTGCCACCACTGGGTGTCAAACTAGGTTCATAAATGTTTTTATCCATTGGTATGAGAGTACTTTCTTGAATAATGAGGTTTGAGTTTAGAATACTATACTTTCTCTTCCATATCACACATGCCCCAAATTTCCCTATGTGAGAGTTGATTTCCAACTCCCACCTACTTCCATGTCAAATAAATTTAAATTGAGCCTTATCCTAACAGCAAGGGAAAGAAGTAAAAGGATTTAGGGGAGAGGGTGAATGTCTCTTTCCTTTTGCCTCAGCTCTGGGCCACCATAGTGAATAACTCCGGCTACAGCATCCACTCTGCACTCTCTGTAGTTGTGGATAATGCCTGCACAGATATGCAGTGTGGCTGTCTGGTCAGTGCCTGCCTTAAACCAAACTGTGAAAGAAATGAGCTTTGTGATCTGATCTCTGAATCTTCCATCACTTGGTTATGGTCACTGTCTTGTCCCTCTCTAGTCCTTCCCTCAATTACCTCTTCAGATAAGAGGTAGTAACCATGTGATTGGTAGGTATATCAGGTATGCAGCTGCACCACCCCTGACTGTGCTTTGTATGACCTTGGCAAGTACTTAACTTCCTTTTACTTCAGATTCCTGACTATAAAATGAAGGTCAGAGTATATTTCATGTCATGGGGTTAAAAGTACATGAGCCAAGGCATGTGAAGTGTTTATCCATCAGAGCAGCCAGTAAATGTTAGCTATTTTTACTGTTATTATCATTAGCACAGCTCCCAACTAACCAATACCAAAAGCACAGGGATATCTTGTTCACCATCTTGTAAAGATAAATGGAGTTGTTGGTCAGCTCAAATGGGGTTGAAAGATTATACAAACCCACTCTTCATTTTCAGATGACTAAACTAGAGGCACAGAGATAAAAAAAAAAAAAAAAAAAAAAAAAAAAAAAAAAAAAAAAAAAAAAAAAAAAAAAAAAAAAAAAAAAAAAAAAAAAAAAAAAAAAAAAAAAAAAAAAAAAAAAAAAAACTGCCCCAAATTTCACAAGTCATTACAGAAGAGCTGGAGGCAAAAGCTACTGTTGTATGCTTCCCAGGCCAGTATATTTTTCACTACATCAAATGTTTTATTAACTTTCCAAGAGACCAACAGCTTTCTGCCATCCAATCCACAATCATGAACAATTTCAATCAGGTATATGTATCTGGGTGATTATAATCAACTGCCAGGAAACAAAATCCTGATTGACCAACTCATTTTCCCCTCTTCTCCCTAACATGGGATTAATGGGACAGACATTTTTGACTCATGGAATCACAGCAGTAAAAGACAAAAGGAGGTTCTTGCTGTGAAAGGGAGGTTAGTGCTGGCCATTGCTCCCGTGTCCTTGATAGACGAGCTCTGCAAGCTCTGTCTCCAACTTTACCAAAGCCAGAAACAGAAATAAATCTCTCCTCCTAAAAATTGTCTCCTTCAGTGTTGTAAAGATATTTTGCATAGATTAATCTCATTTCTCCTTGAAAGCAGTTTAAATCTGAATTCTCTGGAGAGATCTTTTCCCAACTTCTAAATTTGCTTAGCCTTGCCCCTAATTTAATGATCCCACAGCTTTCTGAATGAATAAAACCACCACTGCTTTCTGAGAGATGTTTTATAAATAGAATTACATTAACTAAAGATTATATTTTCAGGTTCTCCCTAATGATATTTTTACCAAAGAATTGTGTACACCATCTGATCACTGACACTAAGGGATAGAAAAGAAATCTACATTTTTATTCTATTGTTCCTTTTCTAACTCCTTAAAAGAGATGGTAACACATTAACATTCAACCTTTGTTTTTAATAAAAAAGTTTCTAACTATAAATTCCCCTCAAAGCTAAGTATAAATATCCTATACATCCTTTTAAAGTTTGCACAGGACAATTGTGAAAATTGACTTTGTGCTAAACCATAAAGGAACTCATTAAATGTCAAAGGATTAACTATTTTTAACTATAATACAATTAAGTTAGAAATCAATAACAGGTAACTAGAACAACAGTAGATAGTTCAAAATTTCTTAAATACTTGTGGACACTATCTTACACAAATAGATCATTAGATCAAGTCTGTTATTAAATTGACCAGATATCAATATTTGCTCTGAATGTTGTCTGTTGGAGCCCGCAAACACTGTGCCAGGAATTAATAAAGGAGGAATTCGGATTCTCTAGGCAGTAAGTACAGCAACTCCAAAATGGTGTCTGCTAAATTCCAACCCTCCAGAGATATTACAAAAATATCCACCAGGTGTCTCCTTTAGCTGTCAGGGTCCTGGCCAGAGCCGATTAGGCAGGCCACTGGCTCAAGAGTGCATGGTCCCATTTACTGGTACAAATCCCCATCATGGAGTGCAATCATGATGCATATATGTAATGTACCAATAAAAATTTCAACTAAAAAAAAAAAAAAAAAAAAAAGAGTGTATGGTCCCTGCATGGACACCATGTGACACTGCAGAACTTGGACCCTAAAAGTAGGAAGTCTCCTATAAGGTAGAAATTATAGGTAACAGCTAAAGCTCCTTTTAAACCTAGTGAGAACCCCTTGATAAACAGCCCTCCTGGGTATTATACTCAGAACTTCCTCCTCGCTAGCAGGAGCTTTGCCCCTTACCTTCATATGTTTAACTTTTTTGCCTTTTTAACTTTTGCATTATTGGTTTTATATCTTTTAAATAATTCTGTTTGTGCCCTGATTCTTGCATCCACATTTTTATTTTTCATCACTATGGAACACGGGTCCAGCATTCTGGAAACAGCATCAAGACAAAAGTATTAAAATTTCCCACTGTGATGATAGATATGCCATTACATTTTCTGTTGTATATTACTGATTTTTAATATACATTTTAAGCTATGCTATATACCTAGGTTTTAAATTTATTCATTGGCCTTAAAAATCAATTTTCCATATGCATATTGTATGTTCCTCTTTATTTCTGCCTCAGATTCTATTGTCTGATATATTTTTTACAACAACAACTACTTATTGGAATTTGCTTCCTTGATGTATAATTTTCCATTTTTCAACTATTTTCAATCTTTTTATTTTAATTATGCCTCTGATACACAGAAAGGTAGAATTGTTAAAGTAAATTTAGGTTAATCTGTAATAATCTTTTATTTAGACTTACAGAAAAGTTTAAAATACTGTAAAATTCCTATATATCCTTTACCCAGATTCCTCTCATGTTTTTATGCTACATGACAATAATATATTTGTTGAAAGTAAGAAATTAACATTAACCCAGAACTAATAACTAAACTACGGAGTTGAGATTTTACAAGTTCTTCAACTAATGTTCTTTTATTGTTCCAGAATCTAATTTGGGATATGACATTGCATTAGCTACTTTTGCTTTTAACTAAAAGTCTTATATCTTTTCACATATTATAATTTGTAGTGAACTTATTCTATTTGTGCCATTTTTGCCAGTTTGTTTTTTTTTTCCTTTTATCTCTGCTAATTAATTTTGTTTTGTTTGAATCATTCCCAATTGTAGATGTTATACAAGCACTTTTATGGTCTCTTGTTAGTTATCCCAGATATTAGTAGGCATAATTATGAAAATCTAATATCAGTCAATGTTTACACTAATTTTCTCATTTCCCCACATTAATATTTCTGTGCACTTTGATTCTAGACCTTTTAGTTCACAAAACTCTATTACTATATGATTCAACATTTGTTAAATGTAGCAACATATTAAACTCTTTCTTTGCTCATTAGCCTCCCTTAAGAACTTCCTTCTGGGATTTTTTTTCTACTTGAGATAATTCCTTTGGTAATGATTGATTATTGGTAAAGTATACCAGCTTTTAACCTTTAAAATAATTCTACATTTACTCTTAAAACAGAGGTTTGTGTATAAAATTTGAGTTTTGAAGGTATTTTCCTGCAACTTTTTGAAGTTGTATTTCATTGAATTCTTTTCTTCCTTAACTGCTGTTGCGAAATGTGCTGTTATTTACTTATTCTTTTACAGATATCTGTCTTTTCACTCTGAATGTATTTATAGCTATCTCTTTTCCCCTTTGGTATTCTTCAGTTTTGGAAGTAATTTTACTTTTATTTATCTTGCTTCGAATTTTTAAGGCTTTCTATAACTAATAATTTATTAAATGTCTAATTTTGTCATATATTTAAATTTTTCATTTTAATTTAAAATGTTTAAATTCACATTCTCAGACATTATTCCTGTACTCTTGTCTCTCATATATTTTTATTGCTTATTTTGAATTTTACATAATTCCTAATAGTTCTCATTAAATTCATATTAGGATAACTTTCTATTCTATTCTCCACATCTCTCTTCTTTTGTACATTTTCCTTTTCGTTATCACTAAAGCTTTTGAGTAATTTATACATATATTTTCCAGTCCATTGATTTTTATTTCAGGTGCATCATTTGCTACTTAACCATCTCTTAAATTTTTAAATTTCAAATTACTTATTTATAGCTGAAAGTCCTGTTTGGTTCATTTTCAGGCATCCTTGTAATACTTTATGATCTCTGAAAATTGTACTCATGTCAATCCTATCTATTATTTAGTGAGCCAAGTTAAACATACAACTTTATATTCTCCAACTGGTGATTTTAGTATCTGAGTACCTGTAGATTTGCTCCTACTGATTGGTGTGTGTGTGTGTGTGTGTGTGCATGCCTGCATGTATACTTGGGCTTGCCATACTGTCAGTTAATATTCCTGTTCCTGTAAACTTTATCAGTTCAGCTTCTTCAAGACTTGGTTGAGGATGTGTTCTTTCAGAGAGGGTTTGAAGTTCTGCGAACTGCCACAAACAATATGAACTGAGACTTTGTATTGGACAGAAAGCAAGCCTAGAGCTAAGAGATTAAATTGATTAAATTTTCAATTGCTTTTTCATCTCTTAAAATCCAAAACAGATGTTATTCCAGAAATAATTTTACTTCATCCTTACACTGTAGTTGTAGTCCTTTGGAGTCCAAGTGGAATGAGAGGACTCATTTTAGGCTCTTTATGTTAGGTAGGGATACATGTGTCATCTACTGTTACATTCTCCATTGTCTGAAGAGCTCTCGGGTCATTCAGTAATTTACAAAGGCTTGGCAGATCCTACAGAGACAAAAACAGACTTCAGAATGAGCTCATCTTTCTGCACCTCCAGATATTTTATAGGTATCTAAGGATCTCTTCCCATTTTGTAGCTTACCAGTACATACTTCAGTTATATTATCCATCATGTCTAGTTTCTAGTGGGTGTGTTGTTCAAAATACCAAGTTGTGATACATACTAGAGACAGACATTAACAAAAATTCAATCTTACAGTCTAGAAACAGGCTTCCAAACTTTACTCCCTCCTAAAGTCAGTGTTTGAAAATTGAATTCTATTTTAGCTTTTACTATAAAATCCCAGGTAGAACTGATTAATGCCAAATCATCTGGATTACCTGATACCTAATTATAAAATTTTTTCATTTATTAAAATTCATGTCGCTATTTTTTGTTTCCTTAACAAATTACAAGAGGTCCACAAAACTATGGTATGAATTATAATATTTTTTACAATATAAAACACATTGTCATTAATCAACTTCAAAATTTCTCCCTTTGCCTATCTTACCCATCTTTCTTGTCACTTTCTGAAAATGCTTGTCTATTTAGTGATTGCCTACTACTCCTTCAAGAAACTAATCAATCATTTACTTCATGGGACCATTCAGGTTCACCTTCTCAGATCATTCCTCAGCCTATATCCTTTTGACTTGCACCAGTACCAGTATTCTGATACTCCAGTTGTTTACTGCACACAGTGATATATTATTTCATCTTTTTTCCATTATCAAATATAAAGTGTTTTAATATCCTTAGTCTAGCATACAATCTGGCACATGGCTGGCACTCAATAGCTATTACATGGATACAACAAATTAGCTCTGGCCAACTTATGTAGATATCTAGCAGAGTGAAAATAAAAGGACAAAGAAAGCCTGATTCTGACTTTCTGGGTATTTATATTCTGTCTTTATTGTCTGACCTCCCCCTACAGGTCACTAAGTTGCTCAAAAACAATTTTTATTTAGCAGAATATGATTTATTAAAGTTACATCACTTCAAACTTATAGGCAAAACTTTTAAAGTCATCATTCTCTATTATTTCTAGACAAACAAATAGTCATTTCTCTCTGCCAAGCTCAGATACTTCATTAGTGCCCTCTTCTCTGCCGCCAGACTCATGCATCTGTCTTTTACTTAATGCTTGTCAGGTCAGTCACTTCATCTCATTTGGATTTCACACTGTACAACTTCTGAAAATAACACTCTTCTAGACCTAAGATTATCATTCAAGTGATTTAATACAAAAACTTTTAGGCTATCTGGAAAAGCTTTTTTTTTTTTTTTTTTTTTTTTTTGACACAGTCTTTGTAGTACAGTTCAGGCTGACCCTGAACTCCCTATGTAACCCAGGCTAGCCTTGAACTTACAGTGTTGAGATTACAGGCAGGAGTCACCACGCCCAGCATTGATACATGGTACTAGGGACCTTGCACTTGCCAGGCAGACACTGGAACCACTGAGCCAAATCTCTGGTCCCACTTGAAAAGCTCTAAGTCTTGATTCATGAGAGAAGAAGAAGCCTTTCCTTCATCCTCTAACCCACCAATCCGTTTTTTAAAGCACTATCACACCACTCTATCTGCCCCTTTATTTCTTTCTGCATTTCTCTGGCCAGTGTTTCATCATATTTTTTAACCAAATTCCAGTTGTTCAAGTAGACAAATGTGCATCAAAAACATCTTGGATTGCTATCAATAGGTCGCTTCACAATGATCTGAGGATGCAATCGTATCTCCTGTGCCAGAGTTGGGAAGGGCATTTCTCTTCATGTTTACACTTCTATGTGCAATGTTTTAATTGCAAATTTTACTGCATTCTTTCTTTTAACTACAAAGAAAAATTCTAGAAAAATCTGTTTTCTCTCTTACAAATTACACAGTGGAAAGTTCCCTTAACATAGAGAGATAAATAGTAAATTCTTGGAAAAACTGGAGATATAAATCAGTGTCTCGTTGAATGTAGAAGCAATCTGGCAGTTGTCCTGAAAGAGTGATCTAAGGGCTTTTATGAACAATCGATGCTCCTATTCTAAGTTCAGTTTGGTTGTGTCATGCACTGGTCCCATCACACTTTAGATCGTTCAATTGGACTCTTTTTCTTTTTCCCTAAAGAAAATTGAAGAAAGCTTTAGCTAGCAGAAATAATTCAGTCTTTCTTATCTAGATTCTCTACTTATTTAAGTATGGGATTATTAGTCTTTATGAAACCTATGGCAGTATATATGAGGAGGTCTTTTGTATAAAAGATAATGGCAATTGATCTGTATGATTTTCCTATATAACTTTGAGATATTCCATTAACCTTTCTCTTCCTCACTAAATGAATTAGGAGAAACTTAAGGCCTTCCTAGTTCTGATATTCTAAAACATGATTTATTATGTTTGGACTTGAATTTTGACTTCTATACACAGAATATGAGCTATACACAGAATATGAGTTTCTAGGGAAATTTCAGAAGCATGTAGAAGAATAAAGAAATGTTGTCATAGTTCTCCTAGAAGGTCTTTATCTTTTCTTCTCACCTAGAAAGCTATTTTTAAGTATTTAGTTTGCAAAGTCCAAACAACTGCTACTGATTTGCTTATACTTTACTCCTAGTAGAGCTGTCACCTAGGGTTTTCATGCCTAATTAAGTCTCTTTGTTCTGGCAGGTTGGGAGTATCTATTTCTACTGTCTCTGCATTTACTAGGTCTCAAGTACTGTTAAGTACATAGTTAATGCTGAACTACTGTTCCCTAAACTATTCTAAAACTGAAAAGAGTTTGTAGTACAGTAACAAGGTGAGTTAAACTTCACCTTGTAATTTACTAGGTCTCAAGTACTGTTAAGTACATAGTTAATGCTGAACTACTGTTCCCTAAACTATTCTAAAACTGAAAAGAGTTTGTAGTACAGTAACAAGGTGAGTTAAACTTCACCTTGTAATTAAAATGGACTCCATTGAGAAACAAGCTGAGAGAGATTCGCAGTGGTATTTTCAACCGAAGCTTTGATGAAGCTTGGCTAGTCATGTGATTTCTCAGGATAAGAGCAGTAATGCTCAAAATAAAAGCTATCTTAGTTAGAAGATCAGGCTAAATCAGCACACCTCGGTACCTGAGACTTTTAGAGATATTGCTACCTTAATCCCATCCCTTAAAAATAGCAAGCCAATTCTATCAGAAACCTTGTGAAAGGTGTACCTAGAGCAAAAAAAAAAAAAAAGTAAATCATTTATCTTTACAATCTGTATCAAAATTCTTTTTAAAGGTAAAAACCACATTTGGGGGAATAATTCATAAAACTTTTAGGTGTGCAGGTCTTACTTTGGATTCTCCCAGAGGCAAACACTGAAATGGATTTGGGAACAAGAGGCTTATCTGGGAAATGAACTCATAAAATGCTGTCAGGGAGAGAGACTTGAAAAGAAAGGACAGAACCAAATCAAATATGTATTATTAGAACTTGAACACACCAGGGGATTATAAGACTCCTTGTAGAACACATGCTCAGAGTCTCTTTACTCAAAGGCTAGGGGACCTGGAATATTTATTTGTACATAATTATTGAGTTAGCTTTCTCACTGTAACAAAGTAGTTATAATAAACAATGTAAAATGACAAAATGTTTGTTGAGCTTCTAGTTCAAAGGTTTAAGGTCATGGTCAATAGGCTCCATAGACCTAAGACGAGGCAGAACACTGTGGCAGGGGAACACTTGATAAGGCAAAACTACTCACTTCATGGTGGTCAGGAAACAAAGCAGAAGAACCAAGATCCCACTGTCTCCTTCAAGGATGTCCCCAGTAAACTAACTTCCTTACCCTAGGTCATACCTCTTCAGAATTCTACCAGTCATGCTGTAAGCTACAGACCAATCCTTTAGCACATAGGTCCTTGGGGGAACATTTAGGATGTAAACTATAATAGCTATCAAGTAACAGGAAATGCACAGAGATTTAGTCATTCTTTTTTCTGGTGTATTGGTGATAAAACCTAGGACCCCACACATGCTAAGGAAGCACTCTGAACCACATCCAGCTTTGTCTTCTGTATATTTTTAATTAAGTTTATTGGTACACTTTAGGTATACATAATGATTACATTCATCACAGGGAATTTGTACTTATATAGGGTATATCTTATTTATCTTTTATATTTTAAAGATTCATTTTTCCATCATGTACCCACCTATTAGGAACCCCTAAATCCACATGAAAGGCTATGTCACAATACAAAAGTAATGGTGATAAATGAGCAATTCCAGAACTATGGTAGGACTACAAAGCCTTGTGGCTTTGTGCTCAACCACATTTCTAAACTTGCTTTTGCATATCACTCATCTAAGATCTCAAACACCTACTGAACTTCTCTGACTATATTTTCTACACAGTACAGAGAAGATTTTGAAAATAGATCTTTAGTGACTGCACATGAGGTATGATAGAATAAATGTAAGTACAATAGAAACAAGAAAAATCACAACTTTTAAATTGTATTTTAAAAAACTGACTTCAGGATACATCAAAGTTACCCAAGTTTACCTTGCCTTTTTCCCTTTCCAGAAACTCACTTCAAATATTCCTAAGTCTTAAAGAAAAAGTAAGCCTGAATATTGGGCCCATGGTTTTCACCTATAAATTGAGCCTATGCTTTTTCTCTGATTCTATTGATTCATGTATTCTGTAGACTTCCACCTCCAAGGAAGCAACACTATTAATTGTATGCTGTTTCTCTCAACCTCAAATGCATTCAAGTGGTTTGTATGATAACCTAGTTCCACTAATAGGTACTATGACAGACTTTAAGAATATACATTCTTGGGGGCAAAACACATACCAGTGGTTCTGGTGCTTGTCTTGCAAGTGCAAAGGCCCGGGTTCAGTCCCTGGTAGCCACATACAACAATGCTGGGCGTGGAGACCACACCCACCAGCAATTAGAACCACATACCACAGTGCAGAGTGTGGTGGGTCACACCTGTAATCCCAGCACTGGATAGGCAGTGACAGGAGGATTGCTGTGAGTTCAAGGCTGAGCTCAGGGCCAGCCTGAACTATAAAAGTGAGACTCATCTCAAAAAAAAAAAAGTTCTTTTTTTCTTTTCACATACACTTTCTATGACTAACTTTCCCCACTGGATAAAGTATAAGTGGTCATACTTGTAATCTTATTGGTCAATCAGAATTTTGTCCCACTGTACCCACTTCATGATTTTGCTCTATAAAACTTTCTCTGTGAAGCAGGGTCCCTGGCATCCCGTTTGTGCCCCCTCCTGCCTCTCTTAGGAACTAAAATCTCTCCCTCTCAGTAAATATTTCTTAATCTTCATTGTCCCTTAAAATTCATTCTTTGATCTTGGAAACATGAACTTGACATATCTGACATCTAGCCAGCTGGGAGTTATAGTATATCCCCTATGTCATGTACTGGTCCTGTGTCATAGAGGAATGTTCTTCCCTTTACTTGACCTTCTAACAACTTCATCAAAACTTTCCTGTGCTCCGATGTTGATTTCCGTTGACTGTCACATCCCGTTCATCTATTCACAGCTCTGTCAAGTACTCATCACATATAATGCTTACATTCCTCCAGAGAATGCGCTCCTTAAAACAGAGCATTAAACTTTCATCTCAGTAACCCACACTTAGCCTCATGCTTGAATGCATAATTAGTCTATAAATACTGGTTGAATAAATCAATGAGGGGCTGGCTTCTTTCCTTCATAGCTCCTAATATACTTAGGTGATGTAAAGTCTGGTGGTGCAAGTTAAAAATATTTGTAATGGGATATTTCGTTTATGACCTTCTAGAAGTGTTTAAAAATATTAGGAATGTAGTCAAAGTGAAGATAGGAGTGGAATCAACTTGGATGTGGAGAAAAGGAATCTCCAAAGAAACCCCTATTTTGAAAATCTTCAAATGGCTATGCTTAGTGTATTAGATGCATACTATACTAAAATTCCTAGCTTATAGATAATCAAAGGTATTTTAACCTGAAGTTCCCTCCTTGTTTCAAGATACGCTAGAGGAAAGCAGCAATTGTATTGGATTCTAGGAGGATCATTACCACCATGAAATATTTATTGAAAACCTAGCATAAGACAAGCCTTTGGTGGGGTCACAGAATATACAGAGCTGGAAAGGTCGCATTTGCCATTACTGGGATTTTATTAAACTGAGAAACTACATCATAGAATGAATACAAATGTACCTGTACAAAGCAATATGTGTGTAGGCCTCTCTCAAAATTGGAAGATTTAAAGGACTAAAGAGAAATGGCCAGAGCTGGCTAAAACTGGTGGGAAAATCTGTGATAAAATAGAAGGTACTTTGTGAACCAGCTGTCAGATCAATACTTCAGAAAGGTGAATAGTGAAAGTGGAAGATGAATTAATACTTAGATACATTAGCAGACTCATCTCATAGAGTAGAACTCAAAAGCAGATATGTGAAGAAAAATTGCTCCTTCTAGTCTTTTATGTTCTTTGGCTGGTTTAAAACTTGGATTGAGTCCACAGCCATGGCCCTGACGGTGCCCAATCTTGTCTGATCCTAGGAGCTAAAAATTAGACTGACACAAGATAGATTAATAGCAGAAAAAAAAATTTTAATCACACACATATGCACAGGAATCCTACAAAAATACAAGATGCAAAGGAACAGCTAGATAAGGGAGGTTTATTTTTATTATGATTTTAATTGTATAAATTTATTAAATAGAATAGTCATTATTGTGTCATTTTGAGCTGCAGAAAAAGAAATAGGGGTTCATGACTTCTGATGGGTGGTGATACAAATTTATGGGAAGGTAGGGAAGGAAATGTATGGCGAATAAAAATTGCCTGATTATTCAGGTAAAAACTTCTCAGGTTTTAATTCATAAAAGTTGTCTCAGAGTAGCTTTCTTGTAGGTACAAAAGACTTTACTAATAAAAATTATCTTTTCTGTACTTTATAAAACACTTTTTTTTTAAGACAGTGTCTTGCTTTGTAGTTCAGACTGGCCCTCAAGCTCACAGCAATCTTCCTCCTGCCTCTGCCTGCCGAGTGCTGGGATTACAGGCGTGAGCCACCGCTCCTGGTACTGTGGTATGTGGTAGTGGTTGCTGGTGGGCGTGAGTCTCCACTCCAGTATTATTGTAAAACAGGCATTGGAACCACTGAGGTAAATCCCCAGTCCTAAAACACTGACATTTTGAAGGCTTTATTTTGGCAGTTCTTTGAACAACAAGCCAAAAATAATCAGTAACTTAAGGATATTTTTAGGGTAGGATATTCTAGTCTTCTGTAGTCATATTTTGGAGACATGTGCTATGAAATTCATCATGCATGTGTTATTAAGTAAAATTAAATTAGTATTTACACAGGATTAAATCACTAGTAAAATTCTGGACAGCAAATTTCCCTCAGAAATTATTTTGTAGTAAAGCTAATTCATACATATCAGCCTACAGATTTTTATGAGATTCTCTTAAGTACTGTGCACACCTGTATGTTATATCTAGAACTGCTTATATCAAAGGGACATAAAATAGGAAATATGATTAGAGAAAATAGCAGAGGCCAAGGACTCTGACATTAAACACACTAGACCCGAGTTTGAATTTTAACTCTGATTTTTTTCAGATTGAAAATCTTTCACTGACTCTGCTATTTATTAACTATGTATTCTGTTCCTTAGAAGGTTACTTAAAGGCACTTAAAAACCTCAGTTACTTCCTTGATTGGATGTATGTGATTATAGTGGCTATTTTATAGAATTGCTATAAAGATTACTATAAAAAATTGTGCAAAGCTTTTAGCACAACATTTGACATATAGCTGTGCTCAGTAGGGTTTTTAGTTTGTATTATTATAATAATAAGATATCTATCCAAATTACAGTGGAAAAGAAAATATATGATTAAGTATGAAAACTCCTGATGTTTATTTTAGTTCTGGCTCCATTTTAATTCTCTTCTCTATTTCATTATTAAGATTTTGATAAGGTTAGAAAATGTATACAAAAATCCATTATTCCTTTACTACATTTCCTTCTTTAAGATATATATATACATATGTGTGTGTATGTATATACATATATATATATGTATATGAATTAATTTGTCATTTAAGATATAAGAACATTGTGTTAGCTTTCCATTACTATAACAAATAGCTGAGATAAATCAACTTATATAAAGAAAAAGATTTATATTGGAGGATAGTTTGGAAGGTTTCAGTCTGTGACCAATTAATTAATAACTCTGTTGCTTGTGCCTGTGGCAAAACTTCATGGTGGATTACAGACCAAGCCATTCACTTCGTGGTCAGGAACAAAACAGGGGCAGGCAGAGACTGCAGAGCCACAGTCCCCCTTGTGTGTGACCGCACACCTCCCCCTAGGTTTGACTACCTCACAAAAGTGCCGCACTGAAGACGTGGACCTTTGGGGGAAGTTTCACTCACCTCTCTTCACTAGGACACAATATTCAACATCTACAACCTAAAGGAGGAGATATTTGTTTTGACTCTTGTTTTTTAGAGATTTCAGTCCATAGTCAGTTAGCTAGCACCAAAGCAAAAATGGCATTGCAGAGAGGTGTGTTGGAGGAAAACTACTCACATCGTGGTGGTCAAGCTGAGAAAAAAATAGAAGTCAGAAAGGGAGATGCATCCGCCCAGCTCATGCCCCAGTGACCCTTCTCTTCTGCCCACGTCCCACCTCCTAACAGCACACTGAACTGCTGAAGTAATTACTAAACCATCCGATCTCATTCCAGAAGCTTTGCCTGTGAGTATATGAGAGTTTAAGGAAATATTCCAGATCAAAACCATAGCATTCTATTCCTTGCCCCCTATAGGAATCCCTTTAGGCAAAATTCATTTATCCATCTCTAAAAGTCATCAGAGTTTTAACATTGCTGAAAAGTCCAAATCCAAAGTCTAAGACTCAAGACAAACTCAGCTCTGATCCCCTGTCAAAATCAAAAAGAAAGTCAAACACTTCATCCAGGGACACAGAGTAAATGTCCCTAGTGCAAATGGAAGAGATAAAAGGATTGAAAGGAACTGGACCAAAGCCAGATCAAAACTAGCAATGCAAATGTTAAATCTTAGAGTTCCCTGTCCACTTGCCTTATGACAAGATAAAGCTCCAAAGGTCTTGGGCATTCATTCCCTATAGTAGTGATGATTTCAGCCTTCTTGGCCTCTCTCTTGGGTTGGTTCTGTCCACTCTCTGTCCCCTTCCCCAGCAGATATTCCATGTTCAGGGGACCTCCAGCTTCTAGGGACTCAACTGAAATTTTGGCTTCATCTTCTCAGCTTCACACATTGCTTCCTCAGACATATACTGCTTATCTTCAGACCTTCTCTCTGACCTTACAGTTCTTGTATTTTGCATGCCTGAAAGTCTGTCATGTGGATGGTGCCAAGGTCTGCACCCAGCTCAAGTAGTAGCCATGACCCTTTGCATCTGTGATGGCTCAAAATGTGAAACAAAACCTAGAAAATAATGGGCTAGGCATCAGTTCTCAAGCAGTAGAGCATGAGATTCTCTTCTCAAATGAAAGCTTCATAGTTTTCCACATTTAGCCTGTGAAACATGGATACTGCTGATTCCACAAATGCCTTTACTGCATCTTCCTTATTGTCTTGATCCAAATATTTGGCTTCTTCTTAATGCTAATCTTTTCTACAACATTCTCTCCTTTGTGTAACTTATCTACTGTTTCTTTTTAGGTGAAACTGGTAGCAGGTATCCCCTCCCAGTACTAGTGGGTGGTGAGTGGCACCTGCTTTTTGCTTTCCATAGTTAAGCTATATTGTTTATATAAGGAGTCAGTCCAAAGCCCTACGTGACTCAAGTGGATGTCAGATGGCAGGATGGGGGAGTATAGCCTCTTCCCCAATGGCAGCCACAGAAACAACCTAGGCCTTTGGTCTGTGAAGAGGCAGGGATTTACTGAGTTACAGACAGCTGAAGTCAGCATGACTCCAATTAAAATCCTTTCCCCTGAGTAGTAACCAATGGGTTACCTTGCTGATTGCATCCAGGCCCAGTACTGGTTTGTTTTGTCTGAGCAAAATAAGCAGCGCTTAATCCCTAACAGCCCTGCCTGATGCCATCATGCCAGGTGTTCCGCAGGAATAGGAATCCTATTCCGGATTCCTCCCCATGATTATATCAGTAAATACTGAGTGCTCTTTGGGCCTTTGTCTTTGCTGCCTAGAGCAGCACTAATCAGGTCTCAAGACACAACTTCTTCACTCTAAGTCAGTTTCCTTTCTTTACTCTTTAATTCACCTTGTCTATAGTGACTCACAGGAGCCCACGACCCATGGCACAAGTTCTGGCACCATCCCCTTCCCTATTCCCTATAAAACTGACAACTTTCAAATGAATTTTTTGCTCTCTTTCTCACTGAAAACCTGGTAGCAAGCAGCCAGAAGTACATATACCACAGCCTGAATTTTAGGCTACCTTGATATTTTCTCTCCCAGAACTAATCAGTCCATTTCTCTTAATTTCAATGTCTTGTAAAGTGCAGGACATTGTAAAAATGTAAACAAGTTTGGGGCCAGAGTCTAACACCCATAGCCTCAACTCCTACTCTCAGTGGCATCCTTATCCACAGCTGAAACCTCTTGAGCCTGGCATTTACCATCCACCTTCCTCTTAGGATTTGGGTCTCTGAGTACTCACCAGAATTTTTTCTCAAGTTCAGCTTACAACATTCTAAGGCCTCTCTGTCCCATATCTCCAAATGTTTATAAACTCTTCCTATTAACCAGTTACAAAGGATTCAAAGCATCATGGCCAAGTAGAGTTACAGCAACAGTCCCACTTCTCGCATATCAAGATCTTTCCTAATCATTTTATGGTTAGACATAATACCTACAACTCACAAGTTAAGGGTAGAGAGGTTTATTTTGGCTCGCAGTTTTTAATCATGGTTGGTTGCCATGGCACAGAGACATGGAAGATAAAAAGCAGCTTATATCCTGGTAGGACAGTGTTGAGGGATATTCATGATCAAATTATACAAGCAGATATTCTAGGCCTAAAATATTACAAACAAAATCTTTCAGACTTAAAATTTGGAATTCTCATGGCATCCCCTTCATCTATTACCTTATAACTCTTAGCACCATCATCATTATGTTATTTTTGTCTATAAATACATGATATTTCCTTTTTTTTATTTGTTTCACAGAATATAGGGTGAAACCTGAGGTCTTCATTGCAACCTATGTCCCCAGCCCTTTTTCTTATTTTTTATTTTGAAATAGGATTTCCTAGGTCACTGTGGTGCCCAGGTGATCTCAACCTTTTAATCCTCCTGCCTTTGCCTTGTTTTGTTTTTGACACAGTCTCACTATTGCACCCAGACTTGAAACTCTCAATCTTCAGCCTTCACTTCCTCAGTGTTGAGATTATACCATGAAGTCCAACATTAGAGTATTTAAGAGGTAAATAAAATGAATTAGGACTATTTTGTTCTAATAGCATGCATTTTTAATTTTTATAAAATGTTTCTGGTGATTAAGGTAGAGTTTCAACTTGATTGTCTCTGAGACCTGCCCAGAGGATTGATGAAACACATTTGCAGATGTGTTTGGGTAGGCCATGAAGGCATACAGTTTTGGATTTATACCTGGTCTCTCTGCCCTTCCTCTCTGGAACTAACTGTTTCTGTCCTCTGCTTCCTGGCCACCATGGAGGAAGTGGCTAGCTCTAGTAGCCTGCTTGTAGCCTGCTGAAGAAGGACTGAATCCCTGAAATCATGGGCCAAATGGAACCTCTCTTCCTGTTAAAGTGTGGCTGTCAAACACTGTGTCCTAGGACAGGAAATCTGACCAATACAGAAGTACCACAACCATAATAAATACAATCATCATCTAATCTAATTCCTTTATTTTGTGCAGAAAGAATTGAGGTCCACAGAAATTAGATCACTTGAAAAGAGTCACAAAGATTTGTAAAATATGTCAATGAACTAAAAAAAACGAAGAATGTGTGGCAAAATTAGAATTCTGGCTGTCTTTCCTTGAAACTAATCGCATTTGTACTTCTGCAACAATAATGAGTTTTATAATAAATATAAATTTGTCAGGACTGACTAAATTTTGGAGGATGCCAATAATAACTTTATTCTGAACTCTGAATTGAGTTGATCATGTGTACTTAGCCTTGGGTTTTCAAGTGTCTTTTCACATATTTGTGAATTTCATTTTTATTCCAAAGATTCATAACAGTGTTTGAATATTCCTAGCTTTTACCTTAAAATAACTGTTAAAGAAAAATGGGCAAAACTTCCTCCTGCTAGAATGTTGGTTGCCACCTAATGGTAAATCGGGCCTTGCCAGTTTAGCCTCTAATTTCTCAGCATGTTCCTTGCAGCCTTTTCTAACCATTGAAGCTTTGTGCCCTCCATCACCAGTGGAAGTTTCTCCTGATTATGAAGCTTTATCATCCCTAATACTTGATGAAATTTGTGAAATTCTAAGAATTTTGTTATTAGCATTCAAATACAGAAGAAGAAAGCATTTTAATTAGCAATTGAAATTAGTTCCCAGACCTTGAGCAGGAGAGAGCAAGAGGTATGCAGACAATTAGGCCTCCTATGGTTGTTCGGTTAAGGGCTGGTGTAGAATTTCTGCATCCTCTTATAATTCACAGTGCAAATTTATGGCCATTGTACTCTGCCTGGGATCAGGAAATTCCCTGCTGGGGTTTATAAGGAGAGTTGTTAACTGGGGTGGTGCCTGATTAGCTTCATTGAATTAATAAAATGAGCCAGACTCAGTGCTCTAGCAACTTTAATATTCAGACACTGTATATAATTCTGCAGAAAGTCACGGCAAGGACAGATGCTGTAATCCACTGGCCCATAGCTTTGTTCTCCTTTCTGCTTTGGCCTCCAGCCTCTGAGGCAGTCCTCAGCTCCAGACACAGGTTTCTAACATCTCCTGAGTCCACTGTGTTCTGGTGAGGGCTATATCCAATTAATTTCAATTTAAAAGTCAGAGTACCTTCTCATTTCTGTCCTTCAGGTTAATAATAATGTATCCAGAATTAAACTCATTCTTAAAATCTGCTATATGTTCTACATCCTGAATCTTGATAAGCAGTATAAGTGTGGAAATTTGCAACCTCTTTCTTCGCCCTTCGCAGGCATCACAGCTGATACAACCATATATGTAAAAGAGATTAACATGAGAAAACATTATAGATTTATTTAATCAGAATTTTCATGACATAGAAGCTTTTAGAATGAAGTCAAAGATTCAAGGAAAACATTCTGTTTTTATGATTTTAATATAGAAGAAAAATAATGTGCAGAGTTTGTGTCTCCTGAAATCAGAGAATGAATTTCATAGGACAAAAGAGGATCACAGTAGGAAAAGTGCATTGGGGAATAGGACTGGCTCCTAAGGGACAGGAAGGGTCTTGTGTGGGTTGTCATTAAGGGCCTTTGTCAGGACTAATTTATACAGCAAAGTTGCAATATGTGTACACAATGGGTTAAACTATAATCAACCAGTAAGTTTATAAGTGTAGCTGCTTAATTAATATTGCTCCCATAAGGAATCAGGGCACATAACAAGGGCATATGGCTGACATCATTGACCTTGGCTTCTATGACTTCTAAAACAGAAACACTTCGGAAAGGAATGGGTGCAGATGTCCTGGTCACCCACCTGGCTGTCTGACACATATCTGGACTTAATGAACTGAATGTACCAATTATATTATAATCCCAGATTTCCATTCACTCCTTAGGGATGTAAGCAAGCCTGGCCATTGCGACTGTATCTTGAGGCTTAGCTCTCTTCATATATTTTGATGTCTTCATTTCTTACTGACTTCTTTGATCCTTGTCCCTCTCTGACTATATGTTGACTTTATCTAACTTAGCTGCCTATAATATTTGTAGTCAAAGAAAAATGTGAGCAATGTAGCCGTGTGAAAATGTGAGGACAAAAGTCCTGTCCAGATTCTTCTTGACTGCGTTATGCAGCACTGCCTCTCCTGGGTGTAGGACAAGACCTCTTCTAGAAGGAGTGTATTATCATGTACCATCAAGGCGGGAAGGGAAGGTAGAGGAAATAAACACAAGTAGAATGACACAAGGAAACTGTGATCCTAAGATATGATAAAAGTTATGCAAGGTTATGCATACCTGTATCCCTTGTACCTTTACTCTTTAGGCTTGTCTGTACTCCCTAGGCCTATTTGTCATTTCCTCCCAGGTCCATCACATCCAAATGCTTTAATTAGCACATGTTGGCAGTACATAATATTTATGTATGTTCTTTGTGTGGAGTTGGTACATAGCACATCTTAATCTCCTTTTTCATCTCCCCCACGTCTTTCCCTCCACACTCTCTCCATGTCCTGATCCCTCTCCCCTTTGAGAAAGATCTACCTTCCTACTTCTGATTACTTTTCTTTTATTTTGCTCTTTATTTATAATTTGGGTTTCTCACATAAGAGAAACTATGTGATATTTAATCATATATCTCTAATTTATTTCATTTAACATTATGGCCTAAAAATATATCCATTTCCTGTGAATAACTCAAATTTATCTTTATTACAGAATAGTTCTCCATTATATGTAAATGCCACATTTTCTTTGTCATTTTACTCATCTGTAGGTAGACATATAGGTTGCTTACTATTATTAGGACTTAGCTGTTATGAATTATGCTGCTATAAAATGAGTATGCATGCATCACTATAATGTGATGTCTCTAACTCTTTGGGGAAGATATCCAGAAGGGGCCACAAATTTTAAAGATACTCTGCAAGTCCATAAATTAACTTACTTGATAACATAACAACAGCAACAGCACAAGAAAAAATTGAATGACACTCAGAGAGGTGAAAGGTAGGAAAGTTTATTATACTGTGGGCGTGGAAGAGTTTGGAGCCCATGCAGGGGCTGTGTGATTCCTTTTATATTGTTGTAGGAGGGGAAAATAAGGAAAGTTACAAAAGCAGAGCAAAGGCAATTATTTAAGCACCAACAGTGTGTAACAGCACATCTGGGTATTTTTGGTTGGGTGAAGAAAAACAGGCTGTTGTATAAATGGAAT
Organism: Petromus typicus; assembly: GCA_004026965.1. NCBI lineage: Eukaryota > Metazoa > Chordata > Mammalia > Rodentia > Petromuridae > Petromus > Petromus typicus. Next base: position 81,772 of record PVIR01001672.1, on the reverse strand, counting down.
GCAGTAAAACTGTTACACAGAGAAATAGAATTATCAAGAATAACAGCAGGCATAAGGAGGGGGGATTAAATGGGAAATTGATAAAGAATGTTAATTACTGCTTTCAGAGTTTTATCTAACACTTAAGACTTAAGTTTTAAGTTTTTTTCTTCCTCATCAATAAGGTAAAGGACAGCAGCCTTACCTTAAGAGGCAGGAACAGATTCAAGCATTTCCAAATATGTCTTTAGGTAAAACATTTTAGGTTCTGTCTTAAAGAATACCTCACAGATCCCCCAATAGTTTGTCTCTCTCTGTCTTGGGCCCTCACAGTCTATTTTCTGTCTTCCTGGATACTTCAGATCTGCCTATTAAGTATGCCTATGACATGTGGTAAGATTCTTTTTCCATGACATAAGAAGATAAGCCTACTCCATAGGGTAGTGTTGAGGTCCCCAGCTCCTCTTTGGGGGACTCTGCAGATTGCATCCAGTGACAGTACATTGGAAAATTTCCCTTACACAGCTTTTTCCATAAAAAGACATGGAAAGATTAAGTTTTCTAGATTTTATTATTTGTTTTGAGGAAAGTAGTTCTAATTGCTACAACTTACCTTGGGAAGAAAGAATTCTTGTTTCTGTGGCCTCTCTTGGAGGAGAAAGTTAGAAAGAGGCTTCTGTGCTGTTCTAATATTCTTCAGATTAAAGTACCCAGCGTACCAAGTCACTACACTTACGGATTTTCTGAATCCCAGCACCCACTGTACAGAATGTTAATCATCTGAACATTCTCAAGACAGGACTATTTAAAACCAGAATAGAGAGGTAATAAGAAAGCACTCATCTGCAGGACTCCAGGTCAAGACAGAATGCACACCAGAACTCTGAAAGTAGGTGGAGACTTGTTCAAAAAGAACTTTGTGTACAGTGTGTGTGTGTGTGTGTGTGTGTGTGTGTGTGTGCGCGCGCGCACGCACGATAGAACTGATTTACATATCCGGGCTTTAAATTTAAAAAAAAAAATTCTGTGACAAGTTCTCACTAAGTAAGTTGTTCACAGTGGGCTCAAATTTGAGGTCCTCCTACCTCAGTGCTCAGAGTGCTGAAACTACGTGCATATGCCTCTAGGCTTGCCTGCGTAGACAAACTTCTACACTCACCCTCAGGAAAAGAGAAAGCAGACATTTCAGGGTAAAAATGGACATGTTGTTAGGGTCAGTCTTTACAGTGTGGCTACCCCTCAGGCATAATTCCATATGCTGAGACAGGTAAGTTCTTTGTCATAGTCCAGAGGGTCTGATTGGAGAGAAGAGAGTTTGATGTTAAATTATAAAATAACTCTTGGGAATAGATCATCATGTCATTTTTGTTAAATAGCTTAATTATTGATGCAGCAGAAGTTATGAAGCATATGCATCATTTGTAGATGACAGTTGACGTCTTTTAGCATTCCAGAAAACACAGTCAGAACTCAAACGACATAATCCTAATCAACAAGATGATATTAAAACCACCCATCGCCTACCCCAGCTCCCTAAACTCACCTCTGCCTCATCTCTCCTTTGAGTCTCTCAGAGGGCCTCTCATCACTTCCTGCCCCTCTGTGATTTACATCACAAAACTTCATTATTCTTGGTCCCGGAAAGGGGAGGGAGTGTGTTGTTATTGTTATCCTTTTAACTTTTTGAGAAAGGCTTTCTCTCTGTAGTCCAGACCAGATCTGAACTTATCAGATAGTCTAAACTGGCCTCCGTATCATATCCTCCTGCCTCAGTTTCCCAAGTGTTGGGATGAAAGGCATTCACTGCCATACCCGGTCATAAAGATCCTCATCCGATACAAGTCTAAGTTGTGCTTCTTTCGTGCTTGAAAATGTTTTACTGTGCTATTGTCTCTATAGGATAAAGTCAGATATCCTCAGCATGATACTGTAGGAGAAAAGAAATGTCTTTTGCACAACTATAACTATGTTTGTGTCTCAGTTCTCTACAATTAACTATAGATTAACAAGACAAAAGCACTCACATTTATTCAGTATAAATTTGATATAACACTGGAGCCTTTAGAAATGAATGCCTGAGAAAACAAGGAAACATATATTTTTAAATTCTTTTTGAAGAAGTAAGATAGTTGTGGTGATGTATGATTTAATAAAAAAAAAAGTTTAACCTAACAGTAATAGACTGAGAGAAAATTACCCAAAAAGCCTATATGTTCAGATTGTTCTTGCGATCTCTGTGTCTCCAAGGGGAAGGATGTTCTTTTCTACCCACAGGATAATCCTTCTGGAAGGAAGGCCTTAGCACTCACTCTCAGGCTTGGAGGAGAGTGATAAACTTGCAGCTTTTGCTATTTTTTTTTCTAAATGCAAAGATACCATATTTTGGGATAGTGTGTTCTAAATTACATCAGTGCATAAAATAGTTTAATCTATCAGAGCTATTTGCATTATGAGACATGTTCCAATGTCTTCTGTGCAAACATCACTTTTCTGGCATTCTTCAAACTAAATTGGACTTCTCACAAACTTCCTATAGTGTATGGTGTCCTTACACTTGTCTCCACCTAGATAATTGATTTATCCTAGCAAAGGATGGGATTGGATGACCCCATTCACGTGGTCCTCTCCTTCTTTCTTCAGTGTGTTGGTTATTCCCTTATCTGTGCCAGGAGCACTTTTAATTCATCCATGTTTTAACATTCATATGTGTCATTTCTGTTTTTCTTCCTGTCTCATGACTTCTTTAGGACAAGCACAATCTGCTTTTGACATCTCAGGAGTCAGACCCTGGATTTGATTTCTACCTCTTCAATTCCAGAGAATAAGTAACTGTTCTCTTCCCAATTTTCCTCATTTGTAAAATGGGAACAATAACAGCATCCAATTCATAGGACTGTTCTTGTGTGGATTAAATGAATCCACATGCTTCTTCCTTGCCACTAGACACCTCGCTTGCTTGTAAACCTCCAACTCTTTCAGTCTCACTCCTTGAGCAATATTTCTTTGAATCTTGATTTTTAAATTAATACATTTTATTGGTACATTTAATATACATATCATGATCACAATCAACATTGAAAATTTGTGCCAATATATGACATGACTTAATTCTCATTTTTTTCATTCCTCTGCCCACCCTACAACCCTCCACTCTTTGTATACATAAAATTTGTTTCCTTTTTTCTTTTACCATCTCATTTCCCCCCACATTAATACCCTTACTCCCCTTTACTATTTGAATATTTTCTGTTTCATAGTATCTATCATAAATTTTTAGTATGATTTCTTTTTGTAGTAATGAAAAATAGGCTAAAGGTTACCAGGTTAAGTACAGAAAAGGGGAGAGCTCCACAAAAGCTATAGTGTGAAGACTTTCATATGTGGTAATACTGAGGATGAATAAATTAATTAAACAGCTGTCAAATGCATGCCTTCATGGAAGAAATAACAGTATGAAAACCTCTGAATGAAAAAGCCTGATGGTTATAAAAAATTTGAGTTTTACCACAAATAACAATGTAATATATACACAGTTCAAAATCAAAATAATGTTTGTTACCTAGAATCAGTAATTTCACTTTATAATTTTAAAATTAAAAATTCATGCTTATTATTTATTATACATAGCTTCATTCTTAGGACTCTTCTTTTATAAGCACATTAAATCTTTATAACAACTCATTCAGATAAGGAGATGCCAAAAAAAATATTAAGCAAATGGTGAAAGTCATACAACTAGTAGAGTTATAACTCAGTTATAACTAAGTCTCTTATCTACTACTTAAAAATCAAGCTATGTAATTCATATATTCATTCAGAAATCTTAAGCATTTAAGAAAATATATGGATATTAATGATTATCAGCCCTAACAGGTATTCTCAGGCTCTGACATTCAGTATGACCCCAAAATGAAGCAATCTATTTCCAAAATTCTGAGGACCAATCACTTGATATATCGTAACTCAAGCATGCTTAGACTTTTCCTATAGTCATTATGTATAATAAAAAAGGAAAAAAAGCAGATGGACAAGAAGAAAATGATGGGATGAGTATCAGTTGTCACAGTAATCTGGAATAAATGGCTGCTTCTCATGAGTTATGGTTGATTCCAGAACATTCCCCCAAAGCTCACTGCATTGAGGCTTGGTTACCAGCTGATGGACTTTGGGGAAGTGATGATTTCATGAAAGCCATAGCTTCCTCAAAATGTGTTACTCCACTGAATAGCTCTTTAGTTGAATAACCTTATTAGGAAGCCTATTAGAGGGGCTTAATAGAATATACCATCATTGGGAACATGGCTTTGAAAGATATTGTTTGCCCCCACCTCTTGAATCTTCTCATTCTGTCTGCTTCCCAGCTATCAGAAGGTCAATATCTTTCCTCACCATTCTTTTCTGCTATAATGTTCCTACTTCATTATTGTTCTGAAAGCAATAGAGCCAGTTGACCAAGCTCTGCAACCATGAACCACAGTAAATCTTTCCTCATTTAATTTGTATTTGGTCACAATGATGAGAAGTTGATTAACACAATGTGAGATATGATAATTCTTGTAAGTTTCAATCAAGGCAGCAACCAAGTCTCTTCAGCACATACCTACAGAATATTTACTAAGTGTTGATGATATAGTAACATAAATAACCCCAGCAATGAGAGGGTAAAGAAACATGTAATTGGACCTTGTAACACTCTGGCAAGTGCTGTGTTGGAGGGACAAGGAGAAAAGCCTCAAAACCAATCTGTGCCCGAGGTACCTGCCTAAGTGAGAAAACCCCTGGACTAAGTCTGTAGGAATTTATTGAAGGAATGAAGACCCAGAAATAGTTGAAAAGTTACTTTCAGGGAAGGAGAAATAATATGAGCCTAGTCCAAAAGCTTGAAACAAAGGCCTCCAAACTCCACAATGCAGAGGAACCTGTGACAGTGTTTGTTGTGCCTTTTCTTCAAGGACATGCTGACCTTGCCTTCTATTCAAAAACATCTATAGATCTAAAACAAAGGGGAAACAATTCTTCAGCAGTTGCTCCTTTTTTGAATTTAGGGAAAAGGAGTATAGATTCTTCCTTTCTCTCCCATCCCTATTCTTTCCGGCAGAAATCATGCTGCATTACTTTACTTAGTTTTAAAAAATCCTATATAACACACCTATAAGTTCTAGTGTTGTACTCCATTTAAAACTTCTTGCAGCATCTATTTTATGGGCAAAAATTGGTATACTTGATCTGCTTTAGCATTGCTAGCTATTACTCAGGTTAGAGACCAAGCAAAGACATTATGCATCTTTCTAACAGGATTTGAGTCTGTGGTGGGAAACCCTGTTCTGGAAGATAGCCAAGGTACTACCTAGGTGCTTTTTTTTTCAATGAAGAAATTCACAGTGTCTCTTACTTGTGTTGTTATATAATTTATCACATAATTCTATTCTTACAGAACCCAGTGTTTGAGGCTGAATAATTTTAAAGATTTTGGAAACCAGTTATTTCAAAGTTGGGCTCACTTTATTTGCAGTAATATCTATCCATAGCCAGTGGCATAATTTTCAAATGACTCCATTTTGAAGTTCATGGAGATAGTGGCTCCCTTCCTTCTATCCATTTTCTCACATCCTTCTACAAGAGCACTCGGCTCATCATGTGATCATCTTACAGCACTCAGTGTACCTGAGGCATAGTTGACCCTGTGTCTCTCTTTAGAGATGGACTTGACCGTTGTAAACTAGTAATAGTACTTTAATTTTTCACACCACCAGTGGTTGAAACTGAGAAACAATTTAATTTAGTCCAATAAAATTTAAAGGAGACTTTCTGGAGGATCACTGGGGAAAAATTTCCTTTTTCCTCGGAGAAAGCTAGTAGAGATGACACTCTTCTATTTCTCCCTGCTGGATATGAAAGTGAACTCTGGATCTGCCAAGAATACCTACCTTCTGGGGAGCTGGCTTTAGAACAAAACGTAGAAAGTAGAGAAGGCAGTGCTGAGGTCACTATCACAAAGAAATAGGTCTGGTATCAAACCATACCTGAAGCCCACATTACATGTGAATTGTTATTTGTTTGAGTCATTACATTTGTTTCTTTTTTATTGTAAAATAGTTACATTTTATATACACATAATAGTCACACTCAACATTGAGAGTTTGTACCAGTATATGACATGACTTGCTTCTCATTTTTTCCCATTTTAAAAAAAGTAAGTTGGTTTATCTTCATAAGAAAAATATCTCGGTTTATAGTAGATATTAGGAAATGGGATGTCCTATTTTCTGAACGGTAATGTTAGAGGGCGCAGGATCAACTGGAAATGTCTTCCCTCTTTTCGGTCAGAGTTTCAGATTTGAGATCTTTGCCCTGAGGCAGGCTTTCTCCCAGGGATTTTGCCATCATTTTTGAGAACCGTGGTTCCTTGTTCTCTCCTCCTACAGACTATCCAAGAGATGCTTCCAGATCTCATCAGGAGAACCTCCTGGGCTTCCTGGTGAGGTTCTTTACTGGTTCAGACCACATTCAGCTTCCAGCAATTTATCCAGTGGCCTCTTCCACTGTATAGGCCTTCTGGAACCTACCCTACCTGTCTTCGACCTTCCTTATAACATACAGTTTTAACAATCCCTCAGAACCAACTTAGTAAGAACTTCACTGCTACCATCTCCAAAACCTGATCAAGTTCCTCATCCTCCATACTTCCCTAGGTGATGTTGAAATGTCACTGGATGGCATCTGAGGGCTTCCCCACAAGAAGAGATGAAGGACCTCAACTCAACCCACTAAGTTCTTTCTTAACTCTGATCACCGAAAAAGAACTGTAAGGTGTATCGGTAGGAGGCAAAGGAAAATTTTATTGGGAAGAGTTAAAGAATTACACCCTCAGAGATAAGAGTGCAGGTCCCCAGAAGAGGGGAACCCTATAGTCTATAGTTTGGCTTTGGGGATACTTGTGTTCTGAGATGGGTGAGTGAGCATCTGACCACTTATTGCCACTCTTGTCTACGGTCCTTCAGTCAGCTCTCTTCCAAGACTGATTAAATTAAATTTGCAAAGAAGATTTTACAAGGCACTGCATAATATGCTTCAATGGGATCAATACATGTTACAGTTCCTGCACATCAAATTAGCAAATTAGCTTTTGCACAGATTATAAGTTATTGTTTTAGTTATATATTTCATTACTTCTTTGTTATACAAAGCTGCCTGAATCATAACAAGCTGCTATTGAATAATACATCTTCTCATGTTATAGCTCAGTAGAAATGTTTCAGACACACCTCACATGGGTAACACTGAACCATGCAATTTTTATGGGAATTTGTTAAAGAGAAACATTCACAAGCAGATCATAAAGGACAATCAAGTTTTATGAAATATACATGTAGAGTTTCTGGGCTCAAAAACCTAGGAAGAAAGAATCTAAGGCTTAGAAGAGAATTTTCGAAAGATCTTTAATACATTTTGACATTTGTAACAGCCTCGTGCCAAAGAGAACAGCTTCTAGTTCCAAAAAAAGACATTAATATCTAAAGCTAGAATGTGAGCGACAAAATCACAGGCCCTTACCCAGAAGGGCTGATGATGCTGCTAGGCCTGTCCACTTATCCTGCCCATAGAAGATTTAAAAAATTAGCTTCAAAAGAAAGGCAGCCTCCGTTCCTGTGATGTCCACAGGGACCCTGTTCTAGGTGAACCTTTGTGAACCTCTAAGCATCATAAATGCAGGCAGCATGTTGATCTCAGTTTGCTATGTCGTTGTGACCATGGGCAACCTGGTTAGCTATTTCTGTAGATATGATCTGTGGTCTCCAGGGAAGCATCGAAAGACTTCTGAACTTCAGCCTTGCACGACTGACTTGCAACCTAGAAATCAAAAAGTGAATTAGCAAAGGCAGATGGAATGTGAAAGAATTTTTTCCAAGTTCTTTTCTTTATACAGGTGTCTGTTAACATGCCAAACAGCAACACAACTGCTTCTGTTGACACCTTCCATTCCTCAGAGCCAGGTAGGGAACAGGAAAATAGTTGTGTATGATCTCTTCACCTTCTGAATGGTGCTGTCCTCCATTGACACCGGTGTCTCAAAATAACCCAACCTGTAACAGGACAAGAAAGTCTTGGTTTCTTAAAAAAAAAAATCTCACAGAATCTGCTCTGATTCCCATCTGGAAACAGTCTGATTTGGAGACAGAAATTCTCAGCCTCCTCTCCTTTTTCATCTTCTTTTTTCTCCTTTTTTTTCCCCTCCCAAATCTTGGACTTATTTCCTTTCTAACAAGTTCCTTCCTCTCTGAACAAGTTATTTAACCTTTGTGAGTCTCAGTTTCCCTCCTGAAGAGTAGAAGCAAGCTTCTTTGCTTTACAGATAGATGATTGTGCTCTGTGGACGTGTGGCTACCCCCTCACTAGGCATCATCAGCATGTTGAGGACTTGCAGTGGCCCATGTGGGGAAATGGGTGACTGCTAATTGTTCTGTCATTTGCTGCTGTAGCAGGCAGGACAACTGCTTCCTGTGTCACTTCAAGATAAACAGTGGCTTTTATTCCAAGCAAAAACATGTCCTAGGAGTGTTTAACTCCTGCAAGATGAAAGTTACCCAAGTGGGTGTTACACATAAATATGTCAGGAGTCCTGAAAAATCTTTGTCGCTCATTGTCAGTACCCCTATTTGAAGCAGTATAATCTTCAGATGATTAGGGTTAGATTTCTGGGAAAGTGTCATCCTATAGGTCATGAATAATCTAGGGCAGTGATGGCAAACTGTTTATTGTTTCAATGATACAAATAGCCCACCACGAGTGTGATAGTTTCACCACCACTGTGGGATATTTGGCAAGAATCCTTCTCATCTCACCTCACTGATCTATGATTAATAATGGATAGTGAGAATTTCTCTTTTCATTGTGTAATATGGACAGAAAATTAGTACTTTCTGATCTTTTTATTATTTTTGAATGTTCACATTCTACAGTTAGAATTCCAGAAATAATTAGACCTTGGACTAGTCCAGTGAATAGACTACTGGTGGTAGGTACAGTTAGTTCACCGGTGCTTTCCACTAGAATTTTCTGCAGTAAGAGAATCTTCTAGTACCTGTGCTATCAGACGTGGTAATGACTAGTTGTGTATTTATGGCTATTGATCACATAAACTGTGGCTTGTGCAATTCAAGTACTGAAATTTTAACTTTATTTAAATAGCTACATGTGGGTTGGGGATTTAGCTCAGTGGTTCTGGTGCCTGTCTTGCAAGCGCAAGGACCTGGGTTCGATCCCCAGTAACCACATACCATACTGGGCGTGGAGACTCACGCCCAGCAACAACCAGTACCACATACCACAGTGCCGGGTGTGGTGGCTCACACCTGTAATTCCAGCACTTGGGAGGCAGAGGCAGGAGGATTGCTGTGATGTGAGTTTGAGGCTGAGCTAAGGGCCAGCCTGAACTACAAAACGAGACCCTATCTCAAAAAACCTTAAAAAAAAAAATAAATAGCTACATGTGAGTGGTGTCTATTGTATAAGGTAGTGCAGGTCAGGGCTGTAGGCTGGGTTTCTCTTGAAGACTGACAACCTAAAGCAATGACAAACTATGGACACAGATCAAATGTAATTATAGCTTCCCCTTGTATCTATCAAATTTGTTTGGCCTCAAAGTTCAGTATAATTGCCATTTCTAAACAAGATCACATCAGTATGCCATTTCTTCTGTATTAGCATCAATATTTTAAATTCATGGAATTAAAATTCATTATTGTTACTTTTATAACAGTATTTACTAATGGGAGTAAGTTATAAATCATTGGACCTAAGGAACTGAATTGAAATAGAAGTTACATATTCCTACCTTGGCATGTTGCAACTACTGTTATCTTTTCCTAAGCCATGACCTACAATCTCAACATATTTTTTAATAATATATATGGTAGAGTATGATAATTGACCGAAGTATGTAATATACAGTGGACAAGTCAAAGTAACCACCATTAACAGCTCCTTAGACATTTATCATTCCTTTCTGTTAGGAACCTTAATACTCCTCCCCTTTCAATATTTTAAAGTTAAGTTGTATAGTACTTAAAAGGTCAGACATATTCTTGGACAAATGAGTTTCCTTCCAACATTCATGCTGTGAAGACATACAAAGGTACAATGTAAGTTTTGTCTATAAAAATGTAATTTCACTACAACTGAGGAAATTAGCTATTATGGGATCACTTGTAAGCTGGAACACCATACTAAATAAATAGAGCAAAGTACAACCGAATATGAGGAGTTCATTGGAGGTGTTGAAGGACTAGGACATTAGAGGTTGTGGAAACATGGAGAGTTATCTGGAGAATATAAATGACCATGCATGAGTGATAAATAATTTTCCACAAATAGTTATACAATGCTGAAGGGCCAAGCAGTACACACCAAATCGGTTTTTAACTATACTTGTTTGTCTCTTTGTTTTTGTTTCTGCAATTTTAGACCCTGTCTTACTGTTAGATATTTTTGATTATTGATGCTACTTTTATGTTTTCAGAGTACTTTAACACCTGATATTTTCAGCATAATACACCAAAATGTTAATATTTTAAAATGTGTTTTAAATAGCATGCAAATCGCTACTGTATTGTGTCTGTGTTCCCCTCCAAAGCATTATTCTGTTTCATTCTCTGGGCTTAAGTGAACAAAGGCTCACTCTGCTTGCGGCCTCCTTCCTACATAAATTTGAAATTGTGCCCACAGAGGTACAAAGAAGGCCAAAGACTATCTCGGAGGAACTTTTTGTATCTCTGAAATTAGTGCTTTCAGGAGAGCAGAGTCCAAGGGCCATTCTATTGGCCTTTTGTACTATTATTAAATCAAACCAAAAGTTTGGTTTCAAATTCATTTCTCTAATACTCTGCTTTGTGATGCCATAGCTTGTTGTTGTGCTTTTGGGGGTAACAGAAACTTGGACTGGTATTATGAGTGCCCAGAATCACCATGCAGATTCTGGGGAGGTTTTGGAGAATACTTCCACTTTTATTGTAAGATACACACACTTTAAATGCAGGGACTATAACCATATAGGTCAGGCCAGTCACGGATTGATTGAAACATACAGAGGCAGGTGGTTGTGGATTGTTGTGTGGTTTTGGCCAAGGGAGGAGTCATGACTAAGCAGTCAGGGCTGAATCCAGCTCAGCCAAGCCTGGCTTTCGCCTTTGGTAACTAACCACCTCCGTTGTCAGCTGGTCCCATAAGACTGCCATTAGGGTCACAAGGGATGATTGTAAGGCTGCAGGAGGGTGGGACATGCTCCTTTTCCTGTGATCCTGGTAGCTTTCTGTGGCCTTCCTGTTATTGTTAATACATCTCAGGAGTATTCTTTCTCCCAGCATTCACAGTTCTGAGAATAACTGATTCTGTGTTTGGTTTTGCAGCAGGAGTAGACCAAGTTTTGTCACAGTCTCTCTGTCCAGCAACAACAGCACCTGCTGGGCTGTGCCCTTCCTTTGAAATCTTGGACTCCATTTCCGATTCTTTTTTTTTTTTTTTTTTTAAGGTTTTTTTGAGACAGGGTCTCACTTTGTGGTTCAGGCTGGCCCTGAGCTCAGCCTCCAACTCATATCACAGCAATCCTCCTGCCTCTGCCTCCCAAATGCTGGGATTACAGGCATGAGCCACCATGCCTGGCACTGTGGTATGTGTTACTGGTTGCTGCTGAGGTGAGTCTCCATGCCCAGTGTTGTTATGTGCTGACCGGGGATCGAACCCAGGTCCTTGCGCTTGCAAGACAGGCACCAGAACCACTGAGCTATATCCCTGTCCCTCCAATTCCAATTCTTAATAATTCTAATCTTATACCTTTGTTCCTTCAGTCTCATAGATGGCAGCTGTTTTCTGGGTTTCCTTTTTGCTTTTTAAAGTTACATACCCTTTTACAATATTTTACTTTAGGTGCTAGAAATTAAACTCAAAGCCTCTTATTTACTGTGGTATACTTTTGCACACTATTAGACTACATCCTTAACATCACCGTCTTATGACACACGTTTTCAAAATTGATTTTATTGGTACATTTTATATACATAAAATCATCACAATTGACATCAAGAATTTGTACTGTTATATGACACAACTTAATTCTCATTTTTTCCCACTCCCCTGCCTATCTTACAACCTCTTGTCTTTTATATACAAAAGCTTTGCTTCCTTTTTTCTTATCAAATTTTTTCTTTTCCTTATTTATTTACCACTACCCTCTTTTCCTTTTGAATATTTTCTATTTTCCAATATCTATCATACATTCTAGAGTACATTTACATCTGCAATGACATACCAGAGAAAAGATAGGATATTTACACATCTGTGACCTGTTTCACTTCTGAGTATGTACTTAAAGTACATCCAATTAACTATAAATGACTCAGATTTATCATTCTTACTGGCAGAGTAATATTTAATTTTATTTTTTTTTAAAAAAGATAAATCTATCTCCAGTCTCCAGTTGATGGCATTTGGGTTGTGTCCAAGATTTAGCTATCACAAACTGAGCTGCTATGAACATATGCTCAAATATGTTGCTGTGATATGAATCTTTTAATTTTTCATGTGTGTAACTAGCAGGGAATAGCAGGGTCAAATGGGACCTCTACTCCCTGTTGCTTGAGGAATCTTCACACTGGTCTCCACAGTGGGCGCACCAGTGTACTTTCCCAACAGTGGGGAAGAGTTCCTTTCTCCCTGTAGCCTTGCCAGCATTTGTTGTTGGTTAATTTTGAGATAGCAGCCATTCTTTGCACAGTGAGTGAGAATCCCAGTGTTGTTTTCACCTGCATCTCATCAATGGACAGTGATGTTGAACACTTTTTCATGTTTTTTAACTTCTTTTACTATTTCCTCTGAAAAATGTTCATTTCAGATGCCCATTTTTGAATTAGGTCTTTAAATGGGGGGGGTGATTTTATAAAGCTCATTATATACTCTAGGGCTTTTGTCTGAGAAACAGCTGGCAACTAATTTTTCCCATATTGTCAGTTGTCTTTTCACTGTGGTTTCTATTGCTGTGAAGAAGCTTTTCAATAAGATGAGATCCCAATTGTTGATTCCTTCTGCTACTTCTCAATCAGTCTTATATTGTTCCTTGTATCATCTAGGAGCTTTTGGATTAATTTCTCATGGTCCCTTGTCATTTTCCATAAATTATTTATTTCCATTCACTGGCTGCAATCCTATCTTCAAGATCTGAAATTCAATCCTCATATTCGTTCATCCTGCTTTGCAAACTCATTGGAGTTTTTAATAACCTGGAATTACATTGAAGGCATTTAACAAGTTCCATTGCTTTTGTAATCTGAGATTCTAGCATAGTCCTGATCTCTTATTTGAGTGTCATTAATCATGCCTTTCACTATAGATAGTATCTCTGTTTTTATCTCAGAGATTATTTCTGATTTCCATTTTACTAGATCTTCTTTTATGACCATCTCAGAGGCCTACTGACTGAGCATCAGTTTGCTCCATTTCCCTTTTCCCTGGATTACCCTATAGTGGTGATCTTTGTATCTGCGTTTTTGTATTGTTTTCATTCCTGTTCCTTTGTTATAACTGATGTTATTGGTTTAATTCCTTGCCTGCTGTATAGGGAATGCTTGTTGCAAGTCTCTTTCTTCCTAATATTTGGAACCCTTAGGAGATGGCTACTTCCTGAGTTGTACTCCTTGGATCTGTAATGGCCCACTAAGTAATCTCAGTTCTGGCATACCATGCAAAGTATTTGAGAAAAATCACATTATCTTTGCTGTCATAATATGACTGATATCATCAATGGTATTGAATACAGCACAGGAAATTATAAGCTTTGGCAATTACTATTCTGATACCTTTAACCTCATGAGTTATATCTATGACCATATGTCAAAATTTAGAGCCAACCAGAAATGTGTTTACAAAATACAGATCCTTAAAAATAGCACCACTACCCTTTGGAAATAAAAGATCACTAGGTAAGGTAGAGAGATGGAAGGAGAGGGAGAGATTAGAAATAGGTTAGAGGATCTATAGAAAATCCATAGACCTTGAGAACCTTATAAAAGCTAGAGGACAAAAGGGACAAGTATAAGTCAGAACCAACTAAGAACTGTAGGACCACTAGAAACTTTGTTCACCGTCCTGTATTAATACAGAAAGAAGATAAATTAGGAAAGAGTGAAGTGCATTAAATTCTAGGGACTCATTCTGAATGGAGACCAGGAGAAGAACAAGGAAAAATAGGGGAACAGAGGTATCTGCCAGCAGCAGACTAACAGGAGACTATTTTCCCTCTTCTGAAAATAAGAGCGGTAGTGGGGAGAAAAAAAAAACTGAAATTGGACAGATTAAATAATAGAGTAGAGAAAGGAAAAAAAGAAAGGTAAGAAAAAAGAATAAAAACAACAACAATGAAGCTAAAAACATGGCCCTTCATAGTGTGAATCTGTTGTGTCCTGTAAATACTACAGGGAATGGCACACAGATCAAAGTTGATTAGCCACAGGGAGACATTCATCATCCCTTGTCTAGGTTCTGAATATAATGCCTGAGTTGAGCTCAGTGAACTCCTGTACGCTTGAACTCTGCAGGGTTCTAGGATCTTGCAGCTAGAATTGATTCCACCAATTCACCAACAGCTGTAGTCAACAGGATTCGCTCACTCTTCCAGTATTTTTCTAACATGGTGGACTGGGCAGAGGAATGCACTGAAGGTCTCTGTCTAGGTTCCAGCATCACTGCTGCACATATTCAGTGTCCACAGGCAAGTAAATGGTGTCTCTGGATGCTCTTTCCCAGGCTATCTGCCTCACAAAGAAATGGAGGTTCTGCAGCCTTCTGGTGTCACCCTAGCCACAGGAAAGCTCCAGGCCAAGTGCTGTTTAAAGGTGCCCAGGGCTTTTCTATTCCAGCACACATTTTTTAAACACCATATCTTGTTAAGTTGCCCAAGCTGGGCTTGAACTTGTGATCTTCTTGTTTTAGCCTCTTGAGTAGCTGACATTACAAGCATCCAGCATCACACCCAGAAGAACTATTCTGTATATTAAAATCTCTCTGTCCAAATAATAAGCATAATCTCTATCTCCTAACTGAACCTTGACTAACATATCAGTGAAATGGCCATCCCACTGAAAAAATCATGGCCCATTTCTTTGAGCCCTGTTTGGGTTTCTAAGCTATAGTGACTATGGCTAGAGAAGATCATGGCAAAGTGGAACCACACCATGTTAGAAGAGCCATACAATACTTGGATTGTGTAGTTGCCTACTATGGCTTGCAAACTATGTGAGGGAATGCTGGTGTCTGTTCTGTTAATAATTTTATCCCCAGTGTGAGTGTATATTTGTCAAATAAATCAATGAATAATAAAATTAGGTACTGGTATCGCTTTACTGATAGCATGTATCTAACAGGTCCAAAAATCACCTTCCAGATTATAATTTTGTAAACCAGGCTAAATGGAAAAGAAGTGGCCTAAAACTGAAGCTGGACATTCTACATTCTTCTTTATTATCTTCAAAATTTCTTCTTTTCCTCAGTTTTCAGGTTTAGTTGTGTGCTCTCTAGGACTTTAGTTCTTACAGCATTATTAATTACCATAAAACATCATTGAAGTGCAACAGTTGTAGCAATCTTATTATCTTAGAGGAACACAAAGGAAAGATTAGTTGTTTTATCATTTAAATAATGAGAATTTTACACTTCTCTAAAGAGATTTATGACAGTAATTAGTCTAATCAGGAGTCTGCAGCATGAGTGTTATTACGTGTCATAATTAACCCTAGCAGGGTGAGTTACTGCCTAGCAACTTAACAATCATCCAAGATGGCATGAAATTTCAGGTTTGGCCATGTGGAAATATATGCAAATATGCATCAGTAGTAAATGCTTAATAAAAACTAAATTTAATTATAAGATTGCCAATATAAAACATGAAGTATTGGCAGGCATTATTTATTAGTTTTTCTCATATTCTTAAAATACAAATACATTGAAATGCAAATCATGCTCTAGCAAAGCACTGTGCTTGAAGTTAGTCTCAGCCCTGCTATTTATTAGCTCTGTAACCCTGGATAAATCATTCGACTTTCTAATACTCAGCTTTTTTCAACTTGAAATAGCTTTCTGAGGTCCTTTCTATCTTTTCCTGTATAAGACATAAACATTAGTTGAACAAGATAATAGCTGGTACCTAAGCTACCACAGCTGTGACTGAGTCCATTTGTTGAATGCCCACTATGTTCTGATATTATGTTTTATATACCTTTATATGCCTTCAAATATGAATGATATCCCTATTGCATAAATAAGAACACTCAGGAAACTTCTTGAGCTTGCCTGGTGGGCAAGAGTCCGCATGAAACAAAGTATATTTGAATTTCATTACTTACCGTGGAACATCTAAGAAATGTGACAGTCATAGTTTGTAACTCAGGATTGCTGAAAAAAATAAAAGTGTGCATACAAAGTTCTTAACAAAACATCTGGTCCACAGTAAACATTGTCAATAGTGTTAACTCTTTATACCTATCAGTTTTTACTATTATTGTGATTATTTTTTATTTCATAACTGTAAAGTGTCAGATTTTAAACCTAGATTTTTAAATTATAAATACCACATAGACTCAATTATACCATCCTGGACAAGCAATGGAAATTTGGAAAAGCTGTTACTATAACTATGTACCACTTTCTCCCATATTGTCTCCCAACTCATACATTAACAAGTACTGGATTTATAATTGAGTATGAAGCACAAGCTAATTGATCCCTCATATTCCATTAGGTCAGATTCTATAATTCATGATTCTATAATTAATTAACCAACACAATAAAGTTAGCACTTTAGAAGAGAATTTTTAAATAAATTAATATAAGTTTAAAGCAGAATAAAAATTTAATTTCAATTCTTGGTTAGCAAAGCCCTTGATAATATCATAGAAATGATAGGAATTACTCATTTGATAGAGGAGAGGTAGAACTGTCTACTGAGTGCCTGCTGAATGCTGGGTATTTTGTGGTCACTTTTAACCAATTTTTAGTCATTTTGATTAGCCATGTCATTACAAACTCCTTGTCTAAACAAAAAAAAAAAAGCAAGAAATTGTTCAATACATTATTTTTTCCATTTTCTCAGAAGTGGAATACTAGCAGTAAAGCAGATCATCTTTCTCAAAGATTGTGTTGTCTGCATGTCCCAACCCTTATGCATTTCTTACAATGTACCAATGACACTTTTTCTTGAGAGATGGAATTTATATCCCTTCCTCTTGAGTCTGGGTGGGGCTACAGCATGAGTGACACTGTGTGACTTTCAAAGCTAAATCATAAAAAATCCTTCAGCCTTTTCCAGCTGTTCTGCTGGCAGTCATAGAAGTTTGCACTTGGAACTTCACCACCACATTGTAAGAAAGCCAAGCAGCCTCATGGAAAAATCGTATGTAGGTGTCCTGGCCAGATCCACAGCTAAAATCCCCAGCCAAGACCTAGGACCGATACCAGAACTGCAAGACTCTGAAATGACCCCTCCCTCCAGTATGTGAGTTGACGGCACTAGCTAACTCCACAGGACCACACTGTCTCTCCTGAGTGTGAGCCAAAGGAAGAGACAAGAGTGTAACACCTGTCTGTGTTTTAAAGTACTAAGTTTGGGGCTGGGGATGTAGCTCAGCAGTATTGCCGCTTGCCTGGCAAGTGCAGTGTCCTGAGTTTGATCCCTGGTTCTGAAGAATAGATATATTATTAAGTAATAAGTTTCCAAGTAGTTGTCATATAGTAAAAATAGCTAGAAAACATATCATTAAAGTACAGGGCCAGGGATTTAGCTCAGTGGTTCTGGTGCCTGTCTGGCAAGCACAAGGGCCCAGGTTTGATCCTGGTAACCACATACAGTAATGCTGGATGTGGTGACTCACACCCACCCGCATCCAGTACCACATACCACAGTGTGCCAGGTGGGGTGGCTCACACCTGTCACCCCAGCACTCAGGAGGCAGAGGCAGGAAGATTGCCAAGTTCGAGGCTAAGTTCAGGACAGCTTGAACTACAAAGCGAGACCCTGTCTTAAAAAACTTTTAAAAAACACATTATATTGTATATAGTAAATACCTTATTACATTGTTTATTTTTCACACAATCCAGTAATCTTTATCAAATCATTATGATTAACACGTCCTTTGCTTCTGTAGCAGTCTTTATATAAATATTCACCCAGATATGGATATAAAAGTATAAACTAACTTAAACTTTTAAAAACTCAGAAGATGGAATATTTAAAATAAATGAGACTCCTAGCATTTTTTCACCTACCAAAGCAAAAACAGAACAGATATGATACATGCAAGTCAGAAAAAATTTAACAAACAACCCACAAGTTTTAGATGACCCTTAATGTGAAAAGTCCAGTGAGAAATATATTTTGCTTCTAACCTGTGATTTACTTTCTAATATTGTGCTGTGGGTTTTCAACAAATCAACTTCTTTCATTTATTTCCACTAATTTGATATTTCTGTTCTCATAGAACAGATTTCACATAGAGATTTTACTTTTGTTTCCTTTGCATTTTTCATTTTTATCAGTATCAAACTTTGGGTAAAGTTTTCACAATCCCCAGTGCACACATGCCATTTCTGTGCACCTGTCCCTTTTGGGGCATCTTCACTATTTGGGCACATCTCTCAGAGCCTAAGAATTGAGCTGTCTTCCTGAGCCTACATCTAACTGACTTTCAGCCTATGTCTGCCATCTAAGACTTGTCTGAGTGCTTCAGAGTAGTCTCTTTGCTGTACATCAAAAGTTAATAGAGCTTTAGGGAGATTAAGGACCTGTAAGAGAGTCACTTTTTTCTTGTGGAAGAGTTAAATTAAGAATTATGAAGTTGATGGAATGGTAGATAATTAAAGGCAATCTAGCAGTCACTTTCTCTCACTTCCTTTCTCATATCAATCACAAACATCCTTACGTATTTTGATCAGCTCTCTGTTGATGATAGAAAAAAATAGCTGACATACACAGTATAAGGGATGAAGACATTATTTTGGCTCACAGTTTCAGAAGTGTCCATCCATAATAGGCTGGCTCCATGGCAGAAACATCATGGCAGAAATCAGAGCAGATGAAAGCAGCCAGGAATCGGAACAGGAAGAGAGAGGAAGGGGTCACAGACCAGATGTAGCCCCCAAGGTCATACCACAGTGATACTCCTGACAAATGCCTTGTAATCACCTAAAAATCTCTCAATCCAATTTAGTTGATAGTCAAGATTAGTCATTATAGTAATCAAATATGCTACTCTTTTCCACTAAGCCATAATCTCCCAAACATCCATCTAAAACTGCACTTAGACAACTATGACCAACTTCCTAGAAAGAGAAGAGGTGAGACCTATTTGTCATTCCAAATATATATCTAATAAATTAGTCATTTCTACTGGGACAATGACACTGTGAAGATATTTTTGGTTCAAGATCTTTTCTTGCTTTTACTTGGTTTTTAAGTGGTAATGGGTTTCCGAGGATGTGCCCAGTCTCACTCAAAACTCTTTCATATTTTTGATGATTAAAAGCATGCAACCATGGGTTGGGCTTTGCCAAATGAATGTCAACCAAGAAGCCAACCACCAAGCTCTTAGATTTTCTTTTGTGTCCCTTAATGCAAGATGATGATTCTACATCCAAAAAGATAAAAAGAACGAAGACAGTAGGTTAGGATGATAAAATGAAAAGGAAAAACAAAAGAGCATCATAAATGACCAATTTTCTGAATATCAAGCTGCCTCTTCGGGGGCTAGATGAAACGAAGAGTTTTAGAACCATCATGTATTAGTACCCCTCCATTAAGGGCATTTTTAATTTTGGAATGACTTGGCCACTTAATTGAAATAGTAAGATAGTTGATGCTTCATTTTAAAGTAACTTCATTCTGTTTTCTTTATTGTTTTTTGCCTCTCACGTGCTCGCAGTCATCCTACAATTATAATCCATCAAGTCCTGTTGGCAAATTTGATCAAAAAAATAGAAACGGAGAGAAGAGCAAAAGAAAGAAAAATCGGTTGAATATCTAAGTAAACTACTACAATTAAAATGATATTTTCATACACATTTTAAGAGCTAGTCATAGTAACTTAAGAAAGTATGCTTCAAGTCATATTGCATTAAAGCTCTACATGATAATCTAGTACTGTGATGCTTAGGGAGTTTATTGGACTATAGGGAGATTAAATACTTTCTGATACTTTTTTTTTTAAAGAACAAACATAACTGATGGAAAAATGTTACTACAGTCTTTACATCAGTATGTCTTTGATTTTCACTAAACAGAATATTCTCAAAAGAATTCCTTTTCAAAATACAATTTGCAATCCCTTTCAAGAGAGCTGGTTGCCCTTAGTGACCTTCAACAACAAATCTGTCATTCCTTCCTATAGGCATGCATATAACTGCTTTTAGTTTGGATGTTTCAAACCAGCAGAAATGCCTGGAATTCCCCATTGCCAACATCTGATTAAAGTTACTCCTTAGAGGAGAAAGAGAATTTATAACGTACAAAATGTTATGAAGAGTTGATCTGTCATTCCCTAGAAACAATCGTCTGTTAATAACTGATCCCTTCAAAGGTGGGAAACACAGTTAGAGGCTGAGTTAGAGAGGTCGTTCTTGGCATAAACTGATACACTCTCTGAGGCCTCTCCTGCAGAGACTCCAGTTCCATCAATTGTGGAGTAATTGGTTTTATTCACCATAATTAATTTGGGAACAAAAGCTAGATGGTACATCCCAAATGGTAATGCCATGAACAAATTCAGCAGCTGCTTTTATTTACAGGCTGTGTATACACAGTCCAGTGGAAAGATTTTTAAAAGAACAATAAATGACAATCCACACAGATAATGAACTGGATTAATGTAGCAATTAAAGTTTATTAAAGTGAAATATTACCCTGAGCCAGAACCAGGCATTGATGTAAAAATTTAGAATCAAAGCTTACAAAGATGAAGGTTACCAAAGGAAGTTTAAATTCCCAAGAGGGGATAAAGCCCATTGTGAATATGAATAGCAACACTGGACCCAGATGAGGCTTAACACGTAATCTTAGAAGAGTGAACAGCGTAGAGCTATAACAGTTAAATATTTCTTATCTGGAGGAAAACGTTCCTTTAAAGAACAGGTGCCAAGTTTTCTGGTGATAAAAGAATCCCTAGGGGCTGATATTTGGTTCTTCTCATGAGAAACACATTTACAGATTACAAGTATCTCATCTGAAATGTGAAACACAAAAGAATATAGTAGTGGGACAGGAAAAAGAAATGAATGTAAGTTATTTTATAAATATAAAAGAAGGTATTTAAATGTGAAAAAAATGCTGCTAAGTTAGTAAAGCTCATTCTTAGCACATACTTGATATTAGTAGATCTTCTAAATCCTTCTACTTATGTTATTCCTTTAAAAAATGTCACCAGTTCCTGAATTTTCTTCTGTTGTTCATTAGTTTATATTTCTGGAGTGGAATTAAGTATCCCAGAGAGAATGCTATATAATTTCCTAGGTTGTACTAATTACAGTTTGGTCCAAGTTTCATTATGGACTTTTCCACTTGGCTGAACGTTCTTGATATTGTATCTTGTTTTTCATTTGTGGAATACATGCATGAAGCCATTGTATTTTTCTCTAATCACCATCCCCATGAGTATAGTGTTAGTTGCTGGATGCTTCATGATTGGGTGTATCTCTGACATCTTATGCAGAACATATTACTTTGGGTTCAATTTAAAACATCACTGATTTCAAACAATTCTTTTTTGATTAGACTTGAAGGATCCAGACCTGGCAAAAGGAGTGCAGCCTAGCTTTTCATTTTGTCCTTTCCAACCATTACCAATAAACAGAAGAATTATGGTCTGCTTCTGAAATACTCCTCTTACCTCCTCCTATAGGAATTAGCTACTTATTAGCTACTACTAATAGCTACTAATTAGCTATAGCTACTCAGAATCCTCTTTTAGAAGATATCTATATCAATGCACTTTCCTAGTCTCATACAAAATCTTGAAAGAGAAGAAAATAAAAGCATATGTTCATTATTTGAAGAACTACTAAGTATGATCCTTCATGTTAATTTTGACTAGTTTTCACAATGATATTAACTGGCAGGAGAGTTCAGGACCTTGACTGCAAAATATGGCATTTTGTCATTTGAAGAAACAATAGAAAGGAAATTCTTTCTGACTTTTCCACTATTCTCTTCTGATGCATAGCATAAAACAATTCTGATTTTTTTCTAAAGTAATTAATTACACTCTCATTCCAGAGGAATCCTCCCTATCATCAAAGGAAAGGAATAGAGATTTTTAAAAATCTGAAAATATCAAGACTTGTTAAGTACTCCTCTCCCTAGGAGTACTTGTATACTATATACTATCAAATCATACCTTTATAGCTCCCAAGCATGTTTCTATATGACTATGCATAAAAATAAACAGGTTACCCTGGTGGAAGAGGTCTTCATTTCTAAAGTCTCTTCACTCTTATTAATCTATCCTTTGTTATGGAGCTCTCAGGCAAGAACCTAGCAGTGGGTGAGGAAATGAACCTTTTCTTCCCTTTGCTAGCTTTTGATGTCCTATAGTTGGAAGCAGTCCCAAGGCAAGACTGAGGAAAGGGTAGATGGGAAAGTCCTTTAGCCAACTTTGGCATTTCACAGGGGTAAATATATTTGGCACCAGTCTGGCCTCTTCTAAACTTCCTTAACATCTTCTTCTCATACATCCAGAGTGCAGCTGTTATTCAGTCTTTGGAGTTAGAGCTCCTTTACTCCAGAGCCAGCTCTCTTGGGGTTAATAGCAAAGTGGCTCTTCCCCAACATTCCTGCATACACACAAAATTACAAATAGATGAGCCAATAACTGCATAGTTGCCCTTTCTCTCTGCTCCGACAAATTTCTCCAAGACTTTTCCTTTGTTCCTGTAGGAATAGGCGATATCATCAAAGCCGTTTGTAAGCAGATGCACCATTGAAAACATGCCATAGTTGGCTCTATTGGACTACCCCAATCTTGACAACTGATTTGATCAGTGGTATTTTCAGTTGACTAGAAATGAAGCAAGGAACTCATTCCATTTTCATTCTAGATGCTAATACATTTCCACTGAGGATTAATGACAATAAAGGAAAAAATGAGACCACAGAGCACAAAAGAGAGACCGTGAAAATGCTCAGTCGAGTGACCCCGCTTGAGCAGTCAGCTCCAGGCACAGCCTTGCCACTGGATGACCGAAGAGCTGGGTATTTCTCTGGCACTTGCCTTGAGCAATTCCCTTCTCTTGTGTCAAAAGAAATATTTCCCAAACATGGAAACAATCACCCATTTAGATATAACACAGAGTATAAACAAAACTAAGCTACCTGCATCATAAGGAAATGCTGCATAAAGTAACAAAGCCCATAATTTCCTTTGCAGATGTGCACATAATACAGTGGACATATATGGGGATTAGTATGCACAATCATTTTTAAAGTTTCACAAAGCTATTAAGCATAATGTCCCAGTGACAAGCCCACCCAAAATTATTTTAAGATAGAAGAAAATCTCAGTAAGTTGATTGTGTGAAGCTTTATTTACATGAGTAGAAAATGTGCCTGTATAGATTGGCACTAGATTCAAAAATGTACCTGTTAGGGCTTAGATCTAGACTCACCTCAAAAGTGTTATGTGTTCATAGATGGGGCTTTGGGAAGGTGATTGGATCGTGGAGCACTGTGTCATAGTGGATTAATCCATTGATGAGTTCATAGCTAAATGTATGATTAGGAAGCGGGGCCTGGGCAGAAGATGCATGTCACTGGAGGTATGTGTTGGAGGGTGTGTCTCCCTCCTGCTCCTCCCTTTACACACTGCTTTCTACTGTCATTTGTTAAGCAGCTTTCTTCTTCCAAGCCTTTCCACCATGCTGTTTCAGCCCCAGAGCCAGTCAGTCACTAACTGAATCCTCTGAAAACCATGAGCCAAAGTTAACCTCGCCTTCTTTAAATTGCAGGGGTGGAGTATTATGTCCTAGGATTCAGTAAAGGAACAAATATATTGTCCTAATGTATAGACCTTGGAACTACTTCTAATCAACATCACAGGGAAACTGCAAAAGCTTTAATTTATTAAGGAGGTCTTCTGTTAAACCTCTGAGAATAATGGACAGTTTTACTGTGGGGATGATGGAGATATATTAAATCAATAATTTAAATTTAAGAAATGGGTTTCAAAATTATAGGCAAAAATGTCATTAATTGCAAAAAAACCCCATTTTAAAAAAAATTACCAAAGCACTTCTCCCCCCAGTAGTAACAAGCATAAATACTCACACCATTTCTGCCACCAAGAGCAACTGGAAGGGAAAAAACATTTCAAAATTTGTAACATATTAGTAATAGTAAACTAGAAAAAAATGGGTGTGACAAGCTAAAGATAAAGAAAGAAAGACAGGGAAAACAGTCGTTTAACTGAGGCTCCTTTTCTCACAGAAGTGCATGTCAATTCTTAAGGAAATGGCTAAGCTGCAAAGATACTTACCGTGTAATGGTCAAAGCAAGGCCAGAGTGAATTTAGAGCCCAAGGCTAGCAGGCAGGAGGAAGGCCCTCACATTCTTCAGGCTTTAGCTTAGGAAGAGAAGGACTCTGCTAAAGAACAGAGGAAAAGTCTAAGTCCCTGTTATGAGTGGAGTCTGGATGAGAGTCTTGTTAAAATTCTGAAGTTATGGGCTGAGGATTTAGCACCTACCTTGTAAGCATGAGGCCCCAAGTTTGATCCCCAGTAAAGCAGAAAAAAAAAAAATCTTTGAAATGATACCAAAGTCAAGAGTTTTTGAGAACTATTTTAAAAACTGATAGGCCCGATATATTAAGCTAACTTCTAGTTTTTAAAACATATTATACTAGATGAACAAATTAATGTGAACCAAGTAACCAGACAAATCCAAAATATGGGAAATTCTCTGCATCAGTAAATCCACTTCTTCAATTAAACAGAAGCATGAGACAAAAGAGGTAATGAAAAAGAATTAAAATTATAGCAACTCAGTGATATGTGGAAAAATTATCTGTTAAAAAGCCACATTAGAGAGAATCAGAGAAATCTGAATATTGACTAATCAATAGATGGAAATTATTGATTATTTTGCACTAGATACAAAAAATGCATTATTCTTAAATTTTAAAAATTCCCCTGTTTTTAGAGATGGTTCCTAAAATATTTAGGCTAAAACAAAATGATAATGATCCAGGGTTTTCAACAAAAGCTATAAAAGGTGGAAAAACGAAGTTTCTTTGGCATAATTTTGATCTGATCTTGATAACTGTTGAATCTGCATTATGGATATATGACATTTGATTATATTCATTTGTAACATATATTTAAAATGTCTCACAATAAATTTTTGTAAGTATCCAAGGCACAGACTTTCAGAATACTATGATGACGAGGTAGTTATTCAGGCATGCATTTTGGCTGCAGATACTTACCATCTTGTCACTCGGTCTCTGTTCTAGACTTCTGAGGATGACAAGGCAGGCCTGGGCTTGCTTCACAAGCTTACCATTTTGTAAGAAGCTAAGATACGTAAAGAAGCAATACTAAAAGAGTATACAGGCTGCAGTGGAGAGGGTATTTGTGCTGCTTTGAGAGAATCCAACAGAGACGCTCACCTCAGAGCTGGAGTAGGTCTGGGAGAATCTTCTTGGGGTGTCAACTTTATTGGTGTAAAACAGAGACTTGAGGTGGATTTGGAAGGCCCATGGGTCCTACCTGCTTCCCAGCATGTTTGACAAACCAACTTCCTTTTTTAGAGATGAGGAAACTGAAGTCAAAATAAAGGACAGGAGAAAGACCTAAGCTTCACTTCCTTCTTCCTTTTTAATTCAAATCTTTTTTGGTACATTTTATATGTACATCATCATCACATTCAACATTGAGAATTTGTACCAGTATTTGACACAACTTAATTTTCTTTTTTTCCCCATTCCTCTAGCCACTCTACAACTCCCCACCCCATACATGCATAAGCTTTGTTTCCTTTTATTTTTATGCAGTTTTGATTATAATGATAATCCTGTGGTAAATACCTACACTGATTTTCCCACTTTATAGATGAGGAGGTAACAGTTTAAAAAGATTAAGCAACAGGCACAAAGTACTGCTCTAGTATTTCTATGAATGAAACCAGGTAGCTGTCTACTCCTAACCTGCCACTCCTGTGTCCCTCCTCAGTTCCCAGGCACTCTTGAGATGGTAGCTGAGGCAGAAACCAGGTCCACAGTTTCTATTATTAGATGTACAGGTATGATAAGAGCCTGGTACTTCTGTGAGTTGGAGGCTGATGCTATGACAGCTGCAAGAGCATTTGAAAAAAATACCATTATGCTCAGGTACAAGACAGCTTCCGAGAGCTGTAGTGCACTAACGAGCAACAGCCTCTGAATTCATGTTAGTCTTTCTTATAAAAATATGCTCTGTGGTTTCATAAGCCAATTTTTAACACATGTATAATATGTAATGTTACACCTTCCCTTCCATCTCAGGTTGAGTTTTCCTTTATGTCCATCTTATCACTGCTTGAATGGAGTTAAATCTGCAGTGTGATATTTGAAATACAAACCTAGATAAATAGATACATCCCAGAAGCAGAAAGAATGGCAACAATGACTATGTGGTTTAAATAATTATAGTAACGGTAGCGCCAACAGTCTATTCCCATGGTGAAAGTAATTTATGCATTTCTATACAGACATCTCCTGCTTGCCATCAATTACCAGTTCAGCGAGAATCACACGACCCAACTGAGCCACCTGGATAACCAAAAACAACATCTATGCTTGTTTAACCATCCAGTCTGGGGTGGGGGAAGGTTGCATGGCAGTACAGGAATTTTGCTTCTATTTTTTAGTGACCTAATTCTGATGCAGGGATGCCAGGAATAAATGACATTTTTGTTTTATTTTTAATGCACGGGAAAGGTCTTTAAGGGCAAGTGCTGATTAGTTTCTACTTTAGATTGAAGGTAGGCTATTCCTTATCAATAAAGTAATAATAATGCCAAGCAGACATCTACTTGGTAGTTATTATGTGCACACACATGTAATTCCTCACAGCAGTCTTATCAAGTAGGTTTCAGTTACATCTATTGTTACAGACCATGAACCTGAGGCATAAGAAGGTTAAGTAACTTTAAGCTTCTAGGTGACAGAGACTAGATTCAAATTCAGCTGTTTAATTTATTCCAGAAATTAAGTTTTAACCAAATAAATATGTAATAACAGGCCCTATAGGTAGTAAACAAGGAAGACCTTGTCTCTATGACTTATTTAGTATGCTTAATGGTTTGAATAACAGGAAACTCAGTTAGTGGCTTAAACACAAGACACTCATTATCTCTCATTGCAAGAAGCTAGGCGATGGGCAGAGCCAGGCTCATTCAGAGGCAGCACGCTGTCAAGTGAAGGCCCGCTTCCATCCATCTTCCTACTCTGGCAAGGGCTGAAGTTCAGGAGAGCTGCCAGGCACCGCTGCAGCTGAGGCTCTCTTCCCCTCTCGACTCCCAAAGCCAGGAAAGGGGCAGGGGTTTCTGCACATGTTTCTTTTTCACAGGAGGGAAAGTTTCCCAGAAGTCTCTCAGAGTTCTCTTGCTGTGGAATTGGCCAGGGTGTAAATGCAGTCCATGGTTAAAGTAATGACTATTGCTGATTATGAATCTGCTTTGATTGGCTTAGTTTTATTAAAAGATATATGTCCCTGTCGACATAAAGAGACCCTATGTAGTGCATAGATTCCTAACTGGAGAACAAAATTAAAAGTTGTAAAATGTGATGGTCCATAGGGATAAAAGGCAGAAAGAGAGGTTGGATATTCAGAAACAGTTTAACTCTTTCTACTCCTTTGCATGTAGAGTACCATAAATATCATTTACTGTGTGTGTGCTGCCATAAAGAAAACCTTGAGTCATGGCAGGAAAATGGTAGCACTTTGTGACCATAATGTTAAGTGAAATAATTCAGACACACAAGCTTAAATATGGCATGGTTTTTCTTATATGAGAAACCTAAAATATAAATAGAGCAAAGCAAAAAGATAAATAATAGGAAAAAATGAGATGGGTGTTTCTCAAATGGGGTGGGAAGCAATAGCTGGAGGGAGAGGAAGTGAATTGAGGGAAAGGGGGGTGGAAAAAAAGTAAGATGAGTTTTGTGCATGTACCAACTCCCTACAAGAAATGTAAATATTATAAATAACAAACGTATTCATAAAAAAATTCCATTGGTTACTTTCCCTGCCATATATGCTGCTTTTTGCTTACTTTTAAAATCAATTTTCTTGTAGCTGAAACAAATATGTGACATCATCCCCCCCCAAAAAAAACCCCTCACATTTGTGTAGCTTTCATTCTTCTTTCCTAAACGGAGCATCTGATATCCGGTTCTAGACATCTAGGTGATGACAGCATTTTCTTCTTGGTACCATACGTTCAACTCACAAGCTAAAAGAAAAGTCACCTCGTAATAACCCACAAATATACATAGGAAGAATTAAAAGAAAATGAATAGCCAAAACTCCCCCTTGGATGAGATAAAATAGAAATGCAGCAGAGACCCTCACTCCCACCTCCACAGACAGACAGAATCTGGAGGGCTCTGCCCGAGTCATGTAGCAGCTCTCAAGATAACTGGACTGGAAGTCTGAGTTCTGGCCGAGAGGGCGGGGGGGCTTGTCCACTGTCCTTGGTGGACCTAAAATTGCTCTCTGGTAGCTCCCCCACCCACCCACACCAAGGATGAGCAACGGGTCACTTTACTTAAAGGTATACAGATGTGCTACCCACTTCCTGCTGGTGTAAGCATAGAGGCCTGCAGTTTGCCTCACGGGTTGCTATTTATAGACTGTTTTGAGCCAGAATCAGTGTTTCTGTCACACCACAGTCATCACACAAATTTGGAAGATAACCAGTCTATTTACTTTGAGTCAATTACATGGATTAGTAATTGCAGCTAAAATTTTTTACTTGACATGGTTGCTAAGTTTGAAATTCTTAATTGCTCCTCACTCTCTGTCCTTAGACCTCTGTGTCTTGACAACCCCTTCTGTTGGTGTAAGTGACTGCTACCTTAAGACCTTGCACAAGACTGACATTGACTGGGGAAGCACTGATCTTTCTTCATTCAAACAGAACAAACAGAGCTGCCGCTCATTCACTTAGAAGTAATTAATAATGGGGTATTTGCAAGAGACCTGAGGCCAAACTTATTAATTTTAATCTTCTGATAATTCTCTTGTTTCCTTGCTGCTTCATAAACTAGCTTTGAGGGAAAGGCAGCAGAAACCAAGTTTTCCAACACTGCAAGAGTTTAAATTAAAAGATTGTCAGTCAACTCAGTTCTCACCCTGTAGGTAAAAAATGCCTCTTTTAACAAAGTCTGTTATCTGCCTCTTTGTTCTCACATGGGTCACATTCAGATTTGTCTCTTTCTTAAAGAATCTTATTTAAGGAGTCTATAAACAGAGGCAAAACCCTATACACTGGAAATTTTTCTCCCATTTAGTTTGGCTAAACTAAAGCCAAATCAGAATATAATCTGCCTCACACAAAAATGAATGACAGATGGATCAAATATTTCACAACTGCAAATATAATACATATCTTCAATTTCCCAGCCTAGAGTGGTACAATTGCCACCATCTACTTCATTCAATAAATTCTGTGTTTTGTTTTCTAACACCATCCTGGAATAAAACTTATGCCATAAAAATATTTCCCTTGAAAACACCAGGCTATTTAATTAAAAGTAGTTTTACAAGGCAAATTATCTTGTTTAACAAGTCCAGTGAAAAGGAATTTCAAGGTTATTTTTATCATTAATAATGTCAAAAACAAGTTTCTTCCATCTTCCATCCTCAATGTGTTAGCTACTCTGTGCTCCAATATAATTTCATTAGCTTCAAGAGTTATGTGCTGTTAAGCTTGATTATATGTTTATGTGCTTTAAGAAACTCCTTAAGAGGTAATTGGACTACGAAAGCACTACTTCATACTTGAATAGTGTATTAGGAGATGGGGCTTAGCTGCAGGAAGTGAGTTATGGGAACATGACGTTGGGGACTAGATCTGGCCCCTGGCCACATCCTCTTGGGCTTTCCCCTTCTACCTGCTTCCTACATGCCAAGACTTGAACAGCTTTTGTGTGTTACAACCTTCCACCATGATGTCTGCCTGGGAGCCAGTGGACCATGGATGAGTTTTCTGAAACCATGAGCCAAAATAAACTTCTCCTGCGCAGGGGATTCAGCTTAGTGGCACAGCACCTGCCTGTCAAGCATGAGGTCCTGAGTTCAATCCGTGGTACCAAATAATGATAATAATAATAATAACACAATATAAACTTTTTCTTTAAGTTATGTATGCCAGGTATTCTGTTCCATCAAAAGAAATTAATCAGTCTAGTTTGTCTCACGATAGAGCTTACCTTGGGGCAAAGATACAAAGAAAAAAAAAATCAATGGTTTGATGTATTGTTACTTTAATCAGAGTAAAAATAATTCACCAAAATACCTGACCAATTAATTTCTCACACACATGCCTCTCAAGAGAATAAAATTATAATCTCAGGTTTGAACAAGAAAAAGCTTATAAGAATATTTCCCTTGAAAAGATAGTGAGGGAAAGGAGGTAGCTAGGTAGGTCCCTCCAACACTCATATTTGAACAGTGTTTGTCAAGATGTAGCCCATGTTCTCGGCTTCTTGTGAATACAAAATGGACTTCTATGACTCTAGAGTTCTGATTAAAACTGTCTTAATTACTTTATTCATTGTTGAAGCAAAATACTCAACACTCAGAGTTAAAGGAGAAAAGATTTATTTTGGCTCACCATTTGTTAAGATTTCAGTCCACAGTTGGAAGGCTCCAAGGCAATGTGACATGGCAGAGGGACCTCGCAGAGGAGAAGCAGTTCATGGTAGAGCAGGCAGGATACAGTGAAGCAGCAGCACCAGCAACAAGCTTGACTGTGCTTTTTATCCCATTCAGACTGCCCACCTTGGGTGGGAAAACCACGCCCAAAATGGGCCCTCTGATTTTCCACACCCAGAGCTAAATCAATTTAATAATCACACACATTTCATCCTAGTAACACACACTTAATCCGAGTATCACATGCCCTAGATTCAGCCACCTCAGGAAAGCCCCATCTATGAGCACATGAGGCTTTGTGGTGACATCTAAATACAAGCCATAACAAGACAGACAGGAACCTAAACAAATTAACAGACTTTTCCTGGATATGACCCTGGATCTTATATTTGAGACATTGCTTGGACCTTACCTGATTCATGTTCATATACTCACATCATCCTGGGGGATACTGTTCCTAAAGGTGCTTAATGAAATTATTTAATTATGGCCACGTTAAAAAAAAACTGATGGATTTTTTTTTTCTCTTCCAATATTTTCTTATTTCTCTTTCCAGCAAAAGTCATCTAGTTCTTTCATTTCAAACATTCTAAGTAATTTGAAATGCAATAAATGCTATTTTAAGGGGTTATCTTTATTTTCAGAATAGGATTAACAGAAAAAAAATGATTAAAAACAGCATCAACAACAAATTAGAAGGAAAAATAGAAGTGAGAAATCAATTTCCTTTTCTTTTTTTTTTTTTTTAGGTTTTTTGAGACAGGGTCTCGCTTTGTGGTTCAGGCTGGCCCTGAGCTCAGCCTCAAACTCACATCACAGCAATCCTCCTGACTCTGCCTCCCGAGTGCTGGGATTACAGGCGTGAGCCACCATGCCCGGCACTGTGGTATGTGGTGCTGGTTGCTGCTGGGCGTGAGTCTCCACACCCAGTATTGTTATGTGGTTACTGGGGAATCGAACCCGGGCCCTTGCGCTTGCAAGACAGGCGCCGGAACCACTGAGCCACTGAGCTAACTCCCCGGCCCAATTTCCTTTTCTTTTTTGAGACAGGGTCTCACTGAATAATGTGTATTTCAGGTTGAGCTTGAACTTACCATGTGGTTCAGGCTGACCTCAAACTTGCAGTGATCCTCCTGCCTCAGCCTTCTGAGTGCTAGAATTACAGAAGTGTACCACTATGCCCAGTCCAATTTTCATTGTATTTGACTTTTATCTGGAAATAACTTTCTCTGGGCCCTATTTAATGAAAGTTAAAGTAAGATCTAGATGGGGAATAAAATGAAGAAAAGATCATCATCAGATCAGATTTTTCATTTTAGAGTTGCTTGGTTGGTCGAGGAAGTGTTTCACTCTGTAGCTCAGGATGGCCTTGAATTCACCAGTAGCCCAGGCTGACGTCGGAATCATGGCAGTCACCCTGCTTTACTAACCCAAGTGCTGGGGTTTTAGATGTGTGCCCCATGCCTGGCCAATGTTTGTCATACGATGATGTATTAGTAAGTTTTCTCATTACCGAAAGAGAAGTTTAACTTACCTCATGGTTTCAGTTCATAGTTGGCTGGCTCCAAATCAGGAGCACGATGGTGGAAGAGCGTGGTGGACAGAGCATGGGAACACCATCAAGAAAGGCTGGGGATTTAACTCAATGGTTCTGGCGCCTGTCTTGCAAGTGCAAGGACCTGGGTTCAATCCCCAGTAACCACATAACAATACTCAGTGTGGAGACTCACACCCAGCAGCAATCAGTACCACAAACCACAGTGCTGGGCGTGGTGGCTCACGCCTGTAATCCCAGCACTCGGGAGGCAGAGGCAGGAGGATTGCTGTGAAGTGAGTTTGAGGCTGAGCTCAGGGCCAACCTGAACTACAAAGTAAGACCCTGTCTCAAAAAACTTAAAAAAGAAAGAAAGGATGAGGGACCAGCTGTCTATCCCAAGGTCATTCCTGCATGACTCACGTAGAAGTGCACTTTCCTAATCTCCTGGATGACTACCAAACCAATCACGTTGATTATCAAGCTTAACCACCGAGGATGGCGACATAAAACATCCTTTTCCAACAAAATCTTTATTTGCCACCAGAGCCACACAAGCTTCACATGTGCTGTGAGTAATTGATTTTATTTCATGGGGCAAAAAATAAGATAGGGAACCAAACACAAATACAGTACTTACTATGTTCTGGACATTGTATAGGTGATATTTATATCAATTCATTTAATCTTTATAATAATTTGAGACATGTATTCTCCTATATGTCATGAGGCCCACTTTATAGACAAGGAAAATGAGGTAAGAGTTTAATGACTTAATCATAACTAATGAAGTAGGCAATGGAATTTGAAATCTAGCTTCAGAAACTATTCTTCCAGCCACAGTGCTTTGCTGTCTCTCAAGTGATATCAAAAAATATTTTCCTGTGAACTACTGAAGGTTGTACAAATCCATAAAATTTTGTCATTAGTCTGAAGCAACTTATGTAACATGCATCAAGCCCCTGCATTTAAACCACAACACCAATATATATATATATATATATATATATATATATATATATATATATATATGTGTGTGTGTGTGTGTGTGTGTGTGTGTGTGTGTGTGTATATACATATACATAAGTATATATATATGTGTGTGAATATATATATGTATGTATGTATGTATGTAGAGAGAGAGATCTTTTTTTAATTCTAGTTTCTGACTTTGACTGAAAAATCAGATTTATTTGGGCTGCAGCAGTCCAGGATATCCATAACAGCCAGTAGCTAGTTGTGAATAGAAGCTGTCCCCTCAAATGGGTCACATATTTTCTAGTATGCAATGATTTCCCCTGCTCTTTGTTATTTCTCAACACCAAGGCTTAGATTTTAGGCTATTGCTTTGATTATAGAAAAGTAAAGAACCCCCCATTCAACCTAAAAGAAGCAATGAAATGCAGTAGCTAAAGAATTAATTCAGAAGCTAGCCCACTAGAATTAAAACTTCCCTTCTAACATTTATCACCATGAGAAATGTCTTAACTTCTCAATGCCTCCCTTGAATCATTTGTAAAGTGGGATTTGTTAGTCAGCTTTCTGTCACTGTGAAAAGTCAGTTTGAAGGAAGAAATATTTATTTTGGCTCACAGTCTCAAAGCCCGCAGGCAGCTGACTCAAAGGCAGAAACACAATGGAAGGACATGGCAAAGAAAGTTGTTCTCATCATACTAATAGGGAGCAAAAAAAGAGAAAAGGAATGGGCAGGGACCAGGCACCATCCCGAAGGTCATGCGGCTGGGATCCACCCCTTTCAACTAGGTCCCACTGCCTGTCTCCATCATCTTCCATCATCAAACTATGATCTCATCAGTGGATTCATCCACTGATAGGGTTTGAGTCCTCACGACCCAATCACACTTCCCCAGAGTCCAACATCTTGCAAGCCTGTATCATATGACTTTGAGGGATATTTTATCCATATTTTAACATAAGTATAATAATATCCATTCAAGCAAATGTCCGATAATTATTAAATTGATAAAGATATGTAAAATTTAAAACAACTACCTGGCATTCACTAAGTACCATGAGTTTTTGGTGGGAAAATGCAAAATGAACCAAAATAAATCTATGCTTCATGAAAATAGAAGGAATAGCACTTTGGATGGTCTGTGTGATGCTCACTGCAAATGTGGTTGCTGACTGTGGCATAGGGAGGTTGGGCCCATGAACACTGCATGATCCCAGTTTATTTCAAATAGGAGAAAATTGGAGAAATCTTTGTCCCTAGGGAGTTCCCTGTTCAAAATCCATTATTCCAATCCTTTTTCATTTCTGTCTGGAGCTGAGGGGTGCAGAGCCTCCAACTCTGCCTCACATCACACAGCCCTTTGACTTGCAGAAAGTCTACTTGCTCAAGCACAAAGGTTCCTTCTACTAAGTTTCACCATCTCCAGGTCTTACCCTTCCTTATTAAAGTGAATTTATTGCATTTAAAGTCACAATTGGTATCTTCTGTACAAGTAAGTCTATCGTTCACTTGGGAAAGAACCTGGTATTTTCAGCTGCCTGACTTCTAAATCCATTTTATCAGTGATTACAGGTGAAATGATTCGTGTTGAATACATATTCTTGCTCTAATTCATCACCCATCAGGCCTACTCCTCCTAGAAAAGACTGAAATTTTGGATAGATCAAATCAAACTATTTGTTTTGTTAATAAATATCTTTTACCTCTTTTAGAAGTTACTTACAATCATACCATACATTTGTGATCTTGGAAATGTCTAATAAACCAGCTTCCTACCCTCTTTTGCCACATTCTCCCTCCTGCATACAGCTACTTGAAGCAAGCTGAGGGTTTCTGGCTTGCTGACAGAGCGTTCAGTCATAAGTGGGTTACTAAAATCCAGCTTTATCAAGTTACTACAAGTAACATGCAATTACCATGTGGCACATCACCTGGAGTGCCATTATGCAAATTTGTGCATGGCTCAGCTGCACAGTTTAGACAAATATTTATCATTATCCTACAGCCTGCCTTGCAAAGAGAAAACAGGCCAAATGGTATTTTATCATTGCACATCCCCTGTTTTTTAAACTAGAAACGAACTAAGCCATGCTAATGCCTGACAGTAAAATTCTCTGGAGGAAGTATTCTCTGAGCATTTTTTGGAAGAAGGAAGTTTTAGAGAACCTTTGGTTAACCTTAAGAAAAGACAGTTCAGAAAAAAAATAACAGATCTGTCTTCCCAAATGTGAAGAGCTGTCATGTACAAGAGAGAACAAACTTGATCTCTATTGTTTTGAAAGGCCATGTTAAAATACGTGGCTGGAATTTCAGAATTACCATGAAATCACTCTCAATCCAACTCAAAATAGATAATTTTTTAAATGAAAAGGGTTATTTTTTGGAAAGTTGGACTTTGTTATTGTCTTAAATGTGTTTTATATATACTTATCTATATTAAATACATTAAATTTATAAATTTATTATAAAACAGAATCAGACATCCAAATTAGTATTCTGCTTTCAAAATTATCAGCTAAAAATGTTATGAACTTATTTCAGAGAAGTTGCCCTTGACCCATACAGTATCAAAGGATCAGTTTTTCAAGCTGTGGACTACTTTCTTCTGAACTGACTCTACAGTAGCAAATCCACAATGTTTGATTCTTAAATGGGTCAAAAAGTATCTAGACCTGTAACTCTCTCATGAATGATATAATTTATAAAAGGAGATGGTACTTCTTTGGACCAGAAAAATAAAAGTGAAAATGTTAGTATAAATTTTGTGTTAGAGCCACTTAGGAAGTTTCTAAAAAGTCATTCTTACTGAGAACAATCCCTAAACCCTCTCAGTTAGTAACATGACAAACCAAAAAAATACAGCAAAAGAATATGATATCAAATGCTAGGATACCCTGTGGGCTTCTAAAATTAGAAAAGAGTGGAGCGGAACAACTGGGTCAGGGCCCACATCCATGGTACTGCAACCGCGAACTGATCCCAGGGACACAAAATGTAACCTCACTATAAAAGCAGAATGGTGATAAAGACTTCAAGGGACTATTGTGACATAAATATATACTAATGTAGTGCTAGACACTATATGTAGCTTCTATTATTACTGTAATCATTAGTTATTGTTTATAATCTGAATTTTCTTTTTGTACTTTTTTCACTTTATTCTTTCTGCTTTCTATAATTTTAAAATTAGTTTCTATGGAACACGTTTTAATTATCTCCCTGATTTTCAAGCCCCATATAATCCTCCTTAAGAGACCTTGTCAAACTGTGTGTCATAGTATTTGTATGTACAACATGCACGTTAAAACACAAAGCTGTTTTTAAATTAAGTTCAATTGTCAAACTGTATGAAGACTATACTGAGTTTTCAGTGCTATCATTATATAAAACTCATAAAAATTAATAGAGGAATTTTTAAAAGGTTTGGGTTAACACTGCTACATTTGAATTTTCTGTGAACACAAGACCATGAGTGTGACACTGGAGCAGACTGAATGGGACAAAACCTGCTAAATCTTTATTCTTGAGCAAGTTGCTTAAACTATGTGCCTCTGTTTTCTGATTTCTAAATTGTATATAATACAACTAGATGAGTAGAAACATTTTACCCATGAGTAAATAGTGCCTAGGACAGTGCTTGGCCGTAGGTAAGAATTTAATGAGTTACAGTAGTTACTGATGACTATTGTTAGTGCTTTTGCAAAAGAGGTAGAGAATTGAAAATGATTAAAGAGAAAGATGGAATAGTGAGAACAGGTGGGAGATATGATTTCACAGAAAGCAAGTCTCACTGTGGTATCCAAATGAACCCTTTAAAGTTCTCTACTCTTCCTTAACTCCAATCTGAATGCAATCTGGAGAGACAGAAAGGCTGCAAAGGGTCTTGCTGCAGATGTAGAGGGCTTCCAGGTGACGTGGGTCCTCAAACTTCACAGCCAAATTTTAAGATCATTTTGTAGTATTAGGTAGAGATTATATATGTTTTCTCCAAATAATACCTTTATATTAAATGCATAGTTTAACAATACAGGAAACTGTTGGTTTGTGATTAGGACAAAGAACAGATCACACACTTAAGAAAATGGAAAAAAATGATAGAGAGATACAGAGTCCTATATACCTTGTCCTGGGTTTAAGCTCCAATTCTATTAGGAATTCACTGTCATACTGACCTTGAGCTTCAGGTTTCCTGGTCATTGGAAATAAAAAGTAGATGAGTCAGTTGCCCAACCTGTAGTCATCCATATGGACTTTCTGATTATTGTGATATTTGTATACATATATACTCTATAGGGTAATATTCTTGAAATTGTGGCTTCCTTATGCAATTTAAAATTTATGGCATTAAAATATATATTAAATTTTAAAATAACTGGATTATCTAGAATTACATTGTGTATTCTTTGGGAAACATTAGAAAAGATGATCACTGAGGTCTCCTACAATTTGCACAGTTATGTTTTATCTGAAGAAAAGATAAACAGAGATAAGCAATCTTTAGCTTTGCGATGTGTCTGCGATTTTTTTTCATGTTTAGTTAGAGAGGTGAGAACAAAGTTGATTGTTGTCCTCCAATAGAAAAAATTCCATCTGATCTCTAAGTCCAATTTTGACAACCTATAATAGAGACTATTAGATACAGAAAGTACATTGAGAACACAAACCTCAGGGACTCAGTCCTGTTCATCTGTCCAAATAAAAGACACAAACGCATGGTTCAAATTTGGTGTCACTGAAAAGTTCAAGGTTTCCAAGGTAAGGAGCAATACAGTGTAATGTGAGGACAAAGGAAAAACAAAATGCATATTCCTTTGCATCCTCCACTTACTTTTTCTCGATTGTCATTTTTGTCACATAAAATTTACTGTCTCAACTGAATCAGAACATCCTCGTAAGTTGTTAATGACCTTCATAAATCAGGTAAATTAGTTATGTTTTCTTACCATTTTTCTTCTTCAGCAACTTCATGATCAATTTGCATTCTCTCTCATCCAGTGAAGAAAATGAGGGCCTTGCCTTCTCTGTGCTGACGGCTACTGCAAGGCAAAGAACTTGCTTCACCCAGCAGCCCTTCTGTGCTTCCCGATCCCTGAGGCTCCTTTTGTCTGGGCTCATACTTGGCCGCAGAAAAGGAACCAGAGAAAGAATGGAGACCTCCCTCCCAGGGTCTTCGGTGTAGGGCAAGCTCAGCACTCCGGGGTGCACAAGAAGAGGAGCGAAGGAAAGGATCCTTTGTTCCTCGATCTGCTGATTCCATGGAGCAAAACTAAGTTTGTACTTCCTTCCTATCGGTTCCTATTTTATTAGAGTTTTTGGAATACATAAATTACTTACAGTAAGTAAAATATGAGAACTGTGTCAGCCACTACATTAATGTCATAAAAAAATTGGGGCAAGAGTTAAAGACTATAGCTGGACCCCAAGAAAAATTTCAGTTTCACTCTCTCTATTCAGCTTCTTCTTCCTCCTCTTCCTCTTCTTGATCTTTTTCTTCTCCTCCTCTGTCTTTTTCTTCCAGTTATTCTTTTTTTTTCCCCTTAGGTCTTTTAAGTTTTTTGAGACAGGGTCTCGCTTTGTAGTTTAGGCTGGCCCTGAGCTCAGCCTCCAACTCACATCACAGCAATCCTCCTGCCTCTGTCTCCCGAGTGCTGGGATTACAGGCGTGAACCACCACGGCCGGCAGGCACTGTGGTATGTGGTACTGGTTGCTGCTGGGCATGAGTCTCCACACCCAGTATGGTATGTAGTTACCGGGGATCGAACCTGGGTCCTTGAGCTTGCAAGACAGGCGCCAGAACCACTGATCTAAATCCCCGGCCCATCTTCCAATTATTCTTTGGGAGAAGTGCTCTTTTTTTTTTTTTGAATATAAAATTGGCTAATGTTTTTAAGAGTAGGAAAAGTTTATTGAGAAAGAAAGCTTCTGCCTAAGAGGGACAGAAAGGGGACCAGAAAGTGGATGAACTCTCAAATTCGCTCATTCTTACCTACATATTATCAGCTTGCCAGATAGTGTCAAGACTTGTCTATGTATCTTCCTATAGTTTCATTTCTAAAATTAATCACACCAAATCTTTTGAGAGTATATGTAAAGGTTTTGTAAGTATATCCTAGACTTTGAAAGGGTTCAAAGCATTTTCACATGTGGAGGTTCCCAACATTTTTGTGAAGTGTTTCATTTCACCAATGCCTGCAGCATCCATGTGAACATATATTCCGAAGTGTACATAGGTGGCAGGGGAAGCTTTGTGATTATTTCCAGTCACTTCTCTGTCTCTAGACAGGGCAATTGATATCTTTGTTTTATAGTTTGGGAAACTGAGTCACAGGGAAAAGGAAGCCTTTGCTAAACTTAAGCCCTAATCAGAAGTTGTTTTCTAACAGTACTCACCCTACTGTGAGTGCCAGAAAATTATTATTAGAATTTAGGTGGACACACTGAATTCCACATAATTCAAAACCACAAAGGGTCCAAACAGAGAGACAGTAACATTCTAAAGATATCTTTCTGGTGTAACCACCATTTTCCAAACAGTCCTGCTGGTCCAAGATTTTCACGTCATCAGTGCCCTCCTCACCCCTTGTTGTCAAGCTCTGCTGCATCCTGCAGTACTCAGCTCAAACATTTCTTTCCTTGGTCAACCTTCCACTAGCTTTCACCTGTGCTTCTGCCATCCCTGCCTGTTAGTGTATGTACTATAGCACTTGTGAATGTGGATTACCCTGCTGATATGTGTGAGAACTCCACAATGCTGAGAATGTTAAAATAGCGTCCTCACTGGAGGCATGCAGGCAGGAGACTCAAGACTTTACTGAGAAACATAATTCCACACTGCCAAACATGTCAACTCATAGTAATCTAGCCAAAGGAGGAGGCAGAGTGCACACATTCACAATTAGAAAACTAAAAATATACCACTTGGGATATGTACAGACAAATATTGTCAATCACTGCTCTCTTTCTCAAACAAGATGATAATAAACACATCCAGAGCCCAGAAGTGCTGAGGGAATATACTGTAAAATGTACAACTGATATTAATTAGGAACGGATGTAGAGTACAGGAATTTCAACAGCTGACAGCGAACCTGAGGGCCAGTGCTTTCTCTCTTCCAGGGAGTCCTCTACACTGCTTTGAAACCTGAACATGAGCAGCAAGTCCTGTTTTTCTACCAGTGAATACTAATGAGTCACATTACTTTCAAGTCACTGGAGGAAGTGATTTGTGGGGTATATTTTGTTCTTGGCCTAGGCCTTGGCAGGCATGAACTTACAGCCTTAGGCAAGGGCAGGCTACCCTTACCAAGGTGTTGCCAGATGTGGAATCACTTATAAAGTGTCCAGATCCCAGAAAAAAAGATAAAGAATTTATACACCTTCAAAGAAATATGCAATATGACTTGAGGTAACAGGCCTAAGTTATGAGTGGGCCTGATCAGGGCTATCCTGATGGATGTCTGCCCTGTAAGGTCTTTAATAAACACAGCAGGATGATGAGCAACACCATAGAGGCAGAGCACCAAAGTAAAAGACATAGCTTTCCTCCTCAGGCTATCAGCATTAGGTCCTGCTGTGCTAATATTGAAGCCATAAAACCCCAGTTCTGACCACTGTGGGGAGCACGGTTTTCAGCAGTCATCACTCATACCTAGGTAATTACCTTTCCTCTCCTTTCATTGTCCTGCTGCTTCCGCAAAGCTCAGGGCGCAGACAGGTCACAGGCTTCCCACTGTGATGCAGTGTGCTGTCCACTCTTCCTCTCTGTGCTGCCAAAGGCCACCCTTGCTTTCCAGATGAAAAATCTCCCTATAATCACTGTAATTGGAGAAGCAATATGATTATTAGCCAGCACATAATCCTGGGCATGCTTAGTCACAAAAATTGTGGGCTCTTTTATTTCTCTCTAAAAGAAGCTATCCTGTTATGTTTCTTTGAAAGGCTTTTAAGATAATTTTAAAATATTTTAGCAAATAACTTCCAATAACAAGTAGGCTGACAATATCCTTTTGCAGATAACTTGAAATACTGCATATTATAGTGGAAAAATATAGACTTAATAGCCCCATCTCAGCCCATCACTTCCCTATGACTTTGACCAAGTAATTAATGATTTAGACACTGGTTTCTCCATCAGTAAAGCAGACCTGCTGCTGCTATCTACAGTGCAGAGCTATTGTGAAGGCAGTATACATGAAGTTTTGGGCAGCAAGGCAGGATACATTATGTAACACTTTTAATAGTATTATCTCCCATCTCTTTCCCCTAATTTATACCTACATCTAACAAATCATGTCCTTATACACCTTAGTAATAGTTCAATTTATTTATAAAAGGTTTAAACTTAGCCTTTAGTCAAATCTTTGTAATTCATACAAATTTCATAATCTTGGAATTCCATTATAAGATACTATCCCATTTTCTTCACAAAATAGATGTTTATAATATAGACCCATAGTCTGTAAAGTAGAAGGGAGAAAAAGTCACCTAACAGACCACTGAAAATCATAGATTAGTTTTGCTAGTACCATCAAACAGAGGCTCAGAATAGGAAGTAGGGGCATGAATTCTCCTGGAAAAATTTATGAACTTACTGTAAGCACTATAACAACATATTATATCACTTGAAATTTGTAGAGTACTCACCCCATGCTCTAAGCACTCTTAAAGATCATACATAGTGAGTTCAATAATAAGGCCAGACTTAATGAACTACATAATGAGATCCTGTCTCAAAATCAAAGAAAGAAATGAAAAAATTAGAGAGAGAGAGAGAGAGAGAGATCATTGAGATGAATTTTGAAGAGGGTTTCTCTAGTGGACTGGATGTGGGTGAGAAAAAGTCATGGACAGTGCTAAGGGAGTACGCATAAGTATCTGAAAGAGTGAATGTCTTTCTACTGAGTTGAGGACAATTGTGAAGGAAAGGAGACTTGAGGGAAGGCTAAAAGGTCCTATTTAAGTCATCTGAGGAGAGTTTCCAACACCTTAATAGGATGCTGAGTAGGCAACTGGTATTGAAGTCTAGAGTCTAAGGGAAAGGTTTGAGTTTTTAACAGATATTTGAGAAGCGTTAGCTAATAGACATGCAAAGCCATGTTACTGAATTCAGTCATGTTGGAAATGAATAGAGAATTTCAATAAAAGAAATATGGACTAAAACTTTGTTGTATAGCCAAGTACAGTGAAAGCGAAGGACAATATAATTAGAATCTCTAATGTGACTCTATGCTTATGTAGCCTCAAAAGAGTTCCAGAACTTCTGCCTACACAAGAGCAGACAGAAAGAGCAACCAGTGATGACTGCTGATGAATCTGTAAGAGATGACTGCACTGAGAGCAAAGTAGACCACAGAGCTACAACCAGGTAACACGAGTACCCCCAGTCCGAGTAAGCAGCAACACAGGAGACTGAGTACCTAGGTTCTACCTTGAGCATGATCTGATGCCAGAAGGATATTGCCATCAGATATTGGCCAGAAGGAAGGTGCCATTATCTGAGTCTAAAAGAGATGAGAATATGCTACACAGATATAGGAATATTGCTAGGTAGGAGGAGGTCATCCTCTGCCATCCTGAAAGTCAGATAAACATCCTTCCTCATACTTTTAGATTCATATTTGACAGAACCAGAGAGGGGGAAAAAAGCATAAAAATGAACATTTATAAAGAAGGAATTGAATTATCTACCAGATTTTTTTTTTTTTGACAAGGTCTCATTTTTGTAGTTCAGGCTGGCCCTGAGCTCAGCATTGAACTCACAGCAATCCTTCTGCCTCTGCCTCCCAAGTTCTGGGATTATAGGCATGAGTCACCATGCCTGCCACTGTGGTATGTGGTTCTGATTATTGGTGGGCATGAGTCTCCACACTGGCATCATTTTATGTGGTTACCAGGGATCAAACCCAGGCCCTTGCACTTCAAAGGCAGGCCCCAGAACCACTGAGCTAAATCCCTCCTCTACAAGATGTTTCTTGAATTATAGAATTTAATTAAGTTACTGAAGTGAACTAAATTTAGTATCCCTCCCCTGTGTCACTCAAAGGAAAGGTCTCAAGATGATTAGGTGAATCATGAAAAATTGAGAAAGTGTACATTCTACACATACTTACTTTTTATTTTTTTCTCCCTTTATTGAGTTTATTGATGCATAGATATACATTATGATCACATTTAACATTGAGAATTTTTACCTGTACATGATACATCTTGATTCTCATTTTTCCCATTCCCTTGCCCTCCCTAAAGCATCCGCCTCCTATATACATAAGCTTTGTTTCCATTTTTTGGTTTTTACCATCAATTCTTTCTTTCTTTACTTTTCCTTCCCCCTTCCCTTTTCCCTTCTAAAGTGATATGTAAACTAACAGCCTTAGAAATGTAGAAGAGCATCGTGACAGCTGTAAAATATTCAATTAAGAAATGGAGGAGTGTAGTTCTACATAGAGAACCTGAGAGAAGAATCAGGAGACTGGAACCCAGAACATATATTCAAAACCTACAATGAAACCATATTTGGTTAAAATGATTGTTGCAGTTACTTTTCTTGCTGCTGGAACAAAGTACTCAACACCTACAAGTTAAAGAAGAATAGGTTTATTTTAGCTGACAGTTTGTAGAGTTTTCAGTCCATGGTGTGGGCAGGACAGTATGGGAAAGAGTGATGGCAGAAGAGAAAAACTTAATGGCAGAGCAGGCAGAAAAGCAGCAAACAGAAAATCTTCTTTTTTATTTTATTGCAAGTAGGCAACAAGGCTTTTGGATGGTGCCATCCTCAGTCAGTGTGGGCCTTCCCATAATCCACTCCAAGAACTATACTAAATCAGTCGATTGATGGACTAAACCAGTTACCACATACTCTTCATCCAGTATCACACACCTATGATCCAACCACCTTCCAAAAGTCCCACCTAGGAGTACATGAGGCTTTGGGAGATATTTAGGTAACAGCTATAACAGCTACTAATATGCAAGACTTCATTAATAGACTTCATTACCTAGGAAGATAATGGGACTAAAATAAATAGAGTAAATATTTCAGGAAATTAACAGAGCCACATCAAAGTGAATTTATGGTGTACCTAAGGCTGTTTTTTTTTTAAAGCAAACTCTGATTTAGAAGTATGTCTTCAGTTCAGTGATTCTCTCTGTATCCCCTTGACTATGTGACAGCAAATCTCTCAACATTGCCGTATGTTGGGAAAGAAGAGCTTTATCAGATGAATAGGTCTTTTATAAATTTATTAATCATAATAAAAA
The DNA here is from genome assembly GCA_004026965.1 of Petromus typicus. Taxonomy (NCBI): domain Eukaryota; kingdom Metazoa; phylum Chordata; class Mammalia; order Rodentia; family Petromuridae; genus Petromus; species Petromus typicus. The sequence continues at coordinate 37,087 of PVIR01001672.1, read as the reverse complement.
ATGATACCATTATGGTGGTCAGTCTCTCGCCATTAGCCATGCTACTATATCAGTGTTGTTCCTGACAGTGCTACTGATAACCCACTTGAACACAATGCTCCAGCTCAGAATCCATTTTCTGGGGAACTCAACCACACTAGGTGGTTGATATTTTGATTTTCCATGACTTATTCAAAAGTTCTTCTCAACTTCATGTTCTGTTGCCTAGACTCCATGCAGTCTTGGGCTCTCTCTTCAACAATAAAAACTTTTCTGTTCCATACTTAATCTTTAGTGTCTGTGATAATTAATTTTATGTGTCAACTTGGCAGGGCTAAAGGATCCCCAGATAGCTGAAAAATATTATTTCTGGTATGTTAGGGTATAACTGGAAAAGATTAATAGTTGAATCATTATATCAAAAAAGGAGATTCAGCTTCACCAATGTGGGAAGCACAATTAAACCTTTCGAGGGTCCAGAAAAACAAAATGGCAGAGGAAGGTTGAATACTCTTCTTGTGGTGGTACTTCTATTTTCTGCCCTCAGTTTTCACTGTTCTTTGTTCTTAGGCTTTCAGTCCATGGGTCTTATATTAGCACCTACTCTGATTCTCAGACCTTTAAAGACAGATTAATTATACTACTAGCTTTTCTGGTTCCCAGCCTTCTGGGTGACATTTGGCCAAACTCAGCCTCCATAGTCATTTGTGTACTAAATTTATTTTATTGTCTCTTTACCTATCCTTCCTCTCCCTCTCTCTCCCTTTCTTCAGAATTCTTACCAGTACAGTCTCTTAACCTTTACTTTGCCTTTATTAGGACCTTGTTCTAGCTCCTAATGCTTCAGTGACATAGCATAATGTAACCAATCTACTATTCCCAACCTATCTCACTTCTGCCACTATCACATATTATTTCATTAAAAAACTGCCATGAGCCTTTAGTAATTCCATCGTGGCCATGGCTGGGACTCAGTCTCTTGCTAGTTATATCCACTTTATTTTCAGTTCCAGTTCTCAGGGATCAGAGTCCCAGGGTCACTGAAAATGATGGGCTTTTGGGTATAGTCACCATTTGCTAAAACAAAACCTCTTCTGATCATAGTCTCAGTGAAGACATTAAAGCAAAGATGACCCTTGTGTCTCATGGCAAGTTTTTTCTTGGGGTTGTTGCTTTTGGTTTATTTTAACTTCATCAGGAGCATCCTCTAACATTCAAGTTCAAATGTTTCCAAACAAAATGATTTGGAGTTCTTCAATACATTCCAATAGGCAGTTCTAGGTCCCATGTTAATTTGCCTATTCCCTACACAAGAACCCATGAGGGAGAGAATGGCCTATCAGCCTCTCTCCTCATGTCTGTGTGGTTAAGAGAGCCCATGCTTCTAGAAATGCCTCCCAAAAGATGAGGCAGCTGGCAACTTGTGAATGGGAATTGCAATATGTAAGAATAATTGTACAGTGCCCCAAATCAAGCAGCCTGTAACATGAAAAACTGAATTCTGGCTAGTAACAAAGCTTTAAATGTTAAATAAAAAATTCATTCTCTAATTTGCTGCTTATGTTTAATTTCATTGTTTAATTTGTTTAAATTATGCTTTAAGCCTTCCTGGGGAGTTTCCAGTAGAAAATGTATGCTGAACTTTTCCTCTGGTGAAAAATTAAAGATTTACAAAATGCAAACACAATTTAACTGAGTAGTAGACACTAATGGCCTAAAATAAACTCATAATCTCTTCCACTAACAAACAATTACTGTGTTTGTTTGACTTGTAAACAACAGTTCATGAAAGTGTTTATTATTGTTCTCCACAGTGAGTATTAACCTCTCCTTGGACCTTGCTTGACTTTTCCATTTTTAAATCTCTAAGTTAAATAAAGAGAATAATAAAAATGGAGAGAGGACAGGAATATAAGAAAGATTGCTTTTGTTGTAGGTTCGCTTTTGAGGCAAGAGTCTCAATTCCATTACCCATTGCGTGTGCACAAATTACAACTTCTCTATCTTGAAAAAATAATATCATTTATCCAAAGCAAGAAAAGCAGCTATTATTGCAGCCACCTCTCTGATACAACAAATCTTCCACCAGCTTCTATATGCCACGTCCTACAGACTTCTTCATTTTTCCCCCTCTCAATCCTATTTCTCTCCTTCAGGCTTCCTCTTTTTCTTAGATACTTGCAGTTATTTTCAAAATGGTCTTTCTGCTTTTAATCGAGTTTACTCCCAAACTTTCAGATATTTCAGAAATGCAAATCTGGTCTACTTGATGAAATCACTTTTTCCCTTCCCTGTGTACAATCTTTCATTGGCATCACACAGACTAGAAACCAATCTGAAAGCTTAACCTTGAATTTTCTTCATGTGATCCTTGCCTTTCTATTCTCATCTCTTGAAAGTTTCAGTGTTATGTTCTCATACCACTGAAGTGTCCACAGCTCTCTGAATTCTCTCCTTCTCCCTTCACCTCTGACTTTCACTCTCAGACTTCTGCTTAAATGTTCTTTCCCAGTTAGATAACTGAAGATTCAATTCTCTTCTTTAAAATGAACTCCCATCTCCCACCATGCAGGGCAAGTACTTTCTTTCGATATATTACTGAGGCATCTTACATAGCCCTTTCTTACATTAATTACATTACAAGCAGTTAAGTAGTTGCATTATCTGTCATAGATGTTACTGTTCTTACTGAGAAAGGCAAAGTTCTGGTTCTTTGTTTTTATTGCTTAGAGCCTGGTGTTTAATAATTCCTCAGTACAAAATTCTAAAGAAAATAAATAAATGAATAATTGATGCAAAATCACAAAGGGTACTCAAAATATATGATGAAAGGTTAAATTAAAAAGTTTCTCTGGGCCAGGGAGTTAGCTCAGTGGTTCTGGCACCTGTCTTGCAAGTGCAAGGGCCCGGGTTCAATTCCCCGGTAACCACATACCATACTGGGTGTGGAGACTCATGCCCAGCAGCAACCAGTACCACACACCACAGTGCCATTAATCCTCCTCCAAATACTCCAAGTCAAGCATACTTATTCTGGCCACTTTCTGAAACAGCTCTGTCTTCAGTAGGGGTGATGTGGTATACATGTGCTGCTGTTGAGTGCCATTCAACAGAAAGTCAGCCTTGTAGTCCGCCTTCATCCATCTCATTCGCTAGCTCTGGCACCATGCAACTTCTGATTCTTCCCCACAAACAGAATGACCATAAATACTCAAATCAGTTCAGGATATTGAGGCACTCAAACAACAAAAAGAAGGACCCAAAGGAGATTACCACATTTGTTTCAGAATGTTACAGGGATAATGAGATAACTGTTTAAAGCAAGGCACATCATTCCGAGGGGAATTAATGGCAATGTATCTTTAACTGTAATGTTTTTGTTTTTTTTTTTTTTAGGTTTTTTGCGACAGGGTCTCGCTTTGTGGTTCAGGCTGGCCCTGAGCTCACCCTCCAACTCACATCACAGCAATCCTCCTGCCTCTGCCTCCCAAGTGCTGGGATTACAGGCGTGAGCCACCATGCCCGGCACTGTGGTATGTGGTACTGGTTGCTGCTGGGCGTGAGTCTCCACAACCAGTATGGTATGTGGTTACCAGGGATCGAACCCGGGTCCTTGCGCTTGGAAGACAGGCGCCGGAACCACTGAGCTAACTCCCCGGCCCCACTGTAATCATTTTTAAATTGAGACATTTACCATATTTTTATCATAGCTTAGAAAATAAGAAAATTGCCTAGGTTTACATTATTCATTATCATCTGACATATAGTATTTTCCTTCAGTAGAGAACTAGTCACAACAATGAGAAAAACATGTTGCTATAAAAATCTTCACAAATATGCATGTTTTCACATTTATGCAGATGTGTACCACACATGTACATACATATCTACAAATGCACTTTCAACGGGAAAATAGGCTATCAATATATGACCAGTGCCTATCAGTTTGAACATTTATTTGCTGATTGCAAGTACTTCTGTGCACAAGAAAGTAAAGGTTCATTCTCTTAAGGAAGTGGACTTTGAAGACAGATTTCCAGGGGTAGTAGTACAGATCAAGTGTACCAGTTCCACAACATCATCTGCTTCTGTTTTTCTGGTCCACATGTACAGTGTCCAGCCTCATTTTATCTTATTAATGGAGATATTGGGTAAAGCCTCATTTATTATATGCATATCATTAGAAATTACTGGCTATCATTTGAAATAAAATTATGCATAGTATTGGCTGGGTTATCGCTGATTATTAAGGGTCACATTCTAAATTTAGGTTTAGGGTTGTGTTTCAGGTTAGTATTAAGTTTCAGGATAGTGTTGTTTTGTATGCACCTGAGTAATGGGATTTGCTTTCTAGTTTTAGATTTATAGTTATGATTAGATTTAGTTTAGTGATAGTGTTGATTTTTTTAAAGTTCTTTATTTTTATATATATTTTAAAGTTCATATATATTTTTTCTTCATTTATTCTAGACAGTAACTCTTTGTCTGAGAAACAGCTGGTAAAAATTTTTGCCCAAATTGTAGGTTGTCTTTTCACTCTGTTGGTAGTTTTTCTTGCTGTCCAGAAACTTTATTAATAAGATGAGATTCCAATTGTTGATTCTTTCTTGTTCCCATCCTGCTGAGGTTCATAAAGTCTTTCCCTAAGCCAATGTCTCCAAGAGTTCTACCTAACCTATTTTGCAGAAGGTTTAGTGTTTGAGTATTTAGGTCTCTAATTCACTTTGATTTGAGTTTTGTGCCTGGTGAAGGACATAGATCTAGCCTTAATCTTTGGCAGGTTGAATCTCACTTTTTCTAGCACTGTTTATTAAAAAGGCTATCTTTTCTCCATTTAGGATGTTTGGCTCTTTTCTCAAAGATAAGGTGGCTTAGTATATCTGGAGTTGTTTCTAGATCTTCTAATCTATTCCATAAACCCTCGGGTCTGTTTCTTTCCCATGCTGTTTTTGTTATAGTGGCTTACAGGGTAGTTTCAAGTTGGGGATTATGATACCTCCTGCAATGATCATGTTGCCTAGGATTGCTTTTGCTATTCTAAGTCTCTTCCGGTTCCACAAGAATTGTTTGATTATTTTCTGTAGTTCTGTGAAATATGCTGCTGGGATTTAAATTGGGATTGTATTGATTCTATATTGTAGTTTTGACAATATCACCATTTTGACAGTGTTGCTTCTTCTTACCCAGGAACATAGGGTATCTTCCCATTTCTGAAATCATCTTTAATTTCCTTTTTCAGAGTTCTGTGGTTTTCAGTTTTCATATTCTCTGTTAGACTGATTCTTAGATATTTCATCTTTTTTTAATGTTAGTGTAATAGAAATTGATTCCCCAATTTCTCTCTTAGTGAGACTATTACTTATGTATAGCAAGGGTGTTGATTTTGGGGTGTTGACCTTGTCCCAGCTATTGTACCGAATCTGGCATTTAAGTCTAGCAGTGCTTTAGCTTGAGTTTTTCAGATCTTCTATATAGAGTATAATGTAATTGACAAATAGTGACAGTTTAACTTCTTCCTTTTCTATCTTTATTCATTTTATTTCTTTCTCTTGTTTAATTGTTGTGGCTAACGTTTCCGGAACTATATTGAACAAGAATGGTGATAGTGGGTATCTTTGTCTTATTCCTGACTTTAGCATGAAAGTACACATTTTGACCATTTAGTATGATACTGGTACTGGCTTTTGATAAGTAGCTTTTATCAGGTTAAGATAAGGACCATCTATTCCAATTTTCTGTAAGGTTTTAATTAGGAATGGATGTTACATTTTGTCAAATGCGTTCTCTGCATCTATTGAGATGATCATATGATTTTTGTCCTTGATTCTGTTAATGTAGTGTATTATGTTTATTGAATGATGTACATTGAACCACCCTCACATACATTAGGTTTCATTCTGTAGGTTTTGGATGAGGGTTTGATTTAGGATTACAGTGAGCTAACTACTATTGGTGTGCATATAACTGAGTATTGGGGTTTGTAAGCTATAATTAGCATTAGGGTTAAGGTTAGCATTAGATTTAGGGATAGCATTTTTTTTTTGTTACAATCTCAACATTGTCCCCTTTCACCTTATTTTACATTGAGCATTTTCTATTTCACAATATATAACATACAATGCTAGGACTCATTTACATCTTCATTTTCTCATACCAGAGAAAAGATGCGATATGTATCTATCTGTGACCTATTTATTTCACTTCTGAGGATATCCTCAAGGTATGTCCATTTAGGGATAGCATTTTTGTACTTACACCTGAGTACTGGAGTTTTCTTGGGAGGGATAAATTTAGAATTCTGGTTAGAATTAATATTGCAAATAGTGTTTATGTACATATAACTGAGTATTGGTGTTGTATTCTAGGTTTAGTGTTTGAGATAGGATTAGAATTAGGTTTATGAATGGTGTTGCTTTGTACATACCTGAGCATTGAATTTCTCTTTCTAGATTTAGGGTTAACACTGGCATCAGGATTAGGGTTTATGATAGTGTTGTTGTGCATATAACTATGTATTAGGCTTCTCCTTCTAAGATTAAGGTGAAGGATAATATTTTATATATATATATACCTGAATATTGGCTTTCATCTTCTAAGTTTCATACTAGGTGTAGAGTTAATTTTAGGATTACAGATAGTATTGGTGTGCATACAACTGAGTCGGGGTTTACATGTAGGGTTATAATTAGAATTAGGATTAGGATTAGGGTTAGTATTGATTTGTATATACTTGAGTATTGTGTTTTGATTTCTCTGTATAAGATTAGTGTTAGGGTTAGGTTTCAGGTTAAGGATTGTGTTGACATGTGTATAACTAAGTATTCGGTTTCCTGTTCTAGGGTCAGGGTTAGCATTAGTTGTATAATTTTGGTGGGGGGAATGTTAGTGTGCATGTAGCTGAGTATCGGGTTTCATGTTCTAGCATTAGCATTAGAATTTGAGTTAGGATTAGGTGTAGGGATAGTGTTTTGGGTATAGACCTGAGTATTTGGGTTTGTTTTCTACAGTTAAATTGGGTTTAGTGATGGGATTAGGGTTCAGGATTGTTTGTATATACCTGAACAATGGTATTTATTTTCTAGGTTTAGGGTTAGGGATATAATTAGGTTTAGTGTGCATATGACTAAGTATTAGAGTTCTCTTGGGTTAGTATTAGAGCTATTAGTTTTAGGGATTGTGTTGGTTTGTACATAACTGAGTATTTGCTTTTGCTTCCTATTTTTAGTGTTAGTTTAGTTTGGAAATAGGGGGAAGAATAGTGTTAGTGTGCTTATAATTGAGTAATGGGACTTGAATTCTTGGGTTAAATAGAGTTAGGTTTAGTATTGATTTTACACATAGCATTCATTTACATATGGGAATATTGGGTTTTCATTCCAAGTTTAGCGTTAGAGTTTGGTTTAAGAATATAATGAGTGATAGTGTGGTATACATATAACTAAGTATTGGATTTCACAATCTAGAGTTAGGTTTAAGGTTAAAATTAGTATCAGGGATTTGTTTTTGCATATGGATAAATATTGAAGTTCACTTTCTATGGTTAGGTTAGGATCAGAATTAGGCTTAGGTATAGTTTTTGTATGCTTATAAGTGAGTACTGGAGTTTGCATCCTAAGGTATGTGAATTATTCTTCTCCCATTGCTGAGACAGAATATTTGATGCCCAACATTAAAGGATAAGCACTTTATTTTTCATAGGGATTTTTATATTTCATAGAGATTCCCATCATTAGTTAGCTTCCTCCAAGATAGGGAGAACAAACAGTAGTGTTCAAGCCTTAAAGGAACAAATGAGGCAATTCATGAGACCCACATGATGACAACAAGGGAGAGAGAGAGTGTTCTCTAATTCTTTCTGCCTCTTTAATCCCTTGTAGATCATCAGGAATAGGGTGGCATAAACCCTCTCAATCATGAGTAGTGGTTTAGTAATCATACATCCCCTAATCCTAGCATCACACATCCTAGATTCAACTATGCAAAAAAGGAAAGTCATACCTTGTCTACATGAGGCTTTGGGTGGACATCTAAACACAAACTATAGCATTTCATCCCATTTCATGCATATCCCTTTATGCAAATAAATAAATAAATAAAAAGCATTTAGTCCACCTCCAAGAGTTGCCAAAATTTCAATAGTTTCAACATTGCTGAAAAGTCCAAGTCCCAAGTCTCCTCTAAGACATAAGGCAAATTCTTAGCTGTGAGCTTCTATACAAATGGAAAAATGTTAAATATTTCCAACATTCTATAAGACAAGGTAGACATTACCATTCCAAATGTTGCAAATAGGAGGATACAAAGGAATAGGACCAAAGTAAGTCCAAAATCCAGCAAGCTACAAATTATACTCTGCAGTTCCACTTCCAGCCTCTGAAGCAGTCTGTGGCAAGCTGTGGACTCCAAACAAGTTGGGCGGCTCTTCCCCATGGTACTTCTTGTAGCTCCCCTAGCTTCACTCTTGGGTCAGCCCTGCTCCTTCTTAGCAGTTTTCCTCAGATGACCCATGTTTCTGGCTTCTCCAAACTTCCAGGGTCTCCACTGGGCCTGTGTCCTCACATTCACACCTGCACACACTGCTCCCTCCTGGGCACGCTGCCTCTCATCCTAGGCCTTTTTCTGAAATCTGGAGTAGGGGAGCCTTCCCAACCCCACAACTCTTGAATTCTGCATGCACCTAAAACCGTGCCACGTGGATGATGCCAAGGTTTGCTGCCAGCTGGGGAAGTAGTAACCAGTCTTCCCTCTCTCTTATCTGTAGGGGTCCAGTACCTAAATCCTGAGGAACAACTTCCCTAGGTGCTGTCATCTTGGAACAACTTCCTTAGGCTGACACTATTTTGGAACAACTTAAGTAGGGCACTGCCATTGGGGAACAACTTCCTCATGCCACTGCCATTCTGGAACAGGGTGACCCTACTGCCATTCTGGAACATGGTACTCTGGGCCTTTATTCCCAAAGCAAAATCTGTCACCTTTACAACACTGAAACTACAAAGAGTGAAGTCCTGATGCTTCCTGTGATGGCTTCAGGCCATCTTTTCTATTATTCTATTTCTTCTTAGTAATCAAGATCTCCTCTGCTCTATCTTTGCAGTCCACCAGCTTTATTGGAGCTTCCTTTCTGGCCAAATTCAAAACATTTTAAATCATTCTGATGGACTCTTTACCCTTAATTCTTAACATAGATCTGGCTAAAAGCTCCCAACAGTAGCCATGCTAGTTCCTCAATATTTGAATGCCTTGAAATTTCTTCTGCAAGATTTATTAGTCCAGCACCTCTAATCTCAGTCTGAGGCAAAGTCTCTGGGCATGGACAAACAACAGAGAAGCTTTCTGCCAAGCCATAACACACATCATCTCGAGTCCAATAGCCAGTGCAGTTCTTCCCAGCAGAAACCTCCCTAGCCTGGTCTTTAAAAGCTTTCTTGTAAAGCTCTGACCTGAATCTCCCATACAAATGGCCTAAGGCATTTCAGTGTTGCTTGTATAGTCAGCATCTCTGAATCTTTTAAACAATGCCTCCGTTATGGTGTTTTTTTTTTTTAAGAGGCTTATTTCTCACCCATCTTGGACATTGTTAACTATGAGAGAACTGTGCTAATGAGGTCACCGAGGAGCAAGCTAAGAGATACGTTATTTCTAAATCCTGTAATGACCTCTGCAAGAGTGTCACAGGCTTTACTCCTCCTGGAAGCAATACAGCAGCACAGTGCATTTCCTTTGACACTTCATGTCTGATATATATTGAGGAAACTATGTTTTAAGGAGAGGGAGATGGTGTAGATATAAAATATGGTTCAGATCTGGGTATTTTGGAAAGTGAGTGGATCATCGGGTGCTATAATCATAAGTGGACTAATCTACTGATGAGTTCTTAGCAGAATGCACTGTTAGGTAGTGGGGCCTGATTGGAGGTAGGTCACTGCTGTGAAGTGTATTCTTGGGAAGTGTGTATTCTTGTCCCCAGCTTTCTCTTTATTTCTCCTCTTCCCCTGCATTCCTTCCCTCCTTCCTGGCTCCCACAGTTGAGCATCTGCCTTGGAGCCAACTGACCATCATGGACTGAGCTCTCTGGAATCATGAGCCAAAATGAACCTCTCCTCCTTCACATTGCAAGTGTAGGATATTTTGTTCAGTGAAAGGAAAGTGGCTAATACAGATAAGAAGAAAAAGCAGGAGAATGGCTTGATTTGATGGAGAAGCAGAAGTGTATTGTCTAACCTGCACCTACTATCTAGCACCTACCCCTTCAGGGCCACTCCTCCAGGTTCACTGATAATACTTCTCAGCTCCATATTGTATTTGGTGATTAGCGTTTTGCTTGGAATATTTTTCTGCAAGCACAAAAAGTCAGTCATGCTTAGGGTGCCATGCAGTCTTCATTTCCTTCTTTATCATAAAGTCTTATATTTATAGCCTAAAAATTTGTCCAGTGATATCTCTTAGAATCTTTGCAATCATTTCCATTTTTTCTCCTTAAAGCTACTCATGATAACCTGGAAGAAGAAATCTTTACTCTATTTTTCCTGAAATGTAGCACACAGATTGTCTGTAGTTATAATGACTAAAACTGCCCTCAGTCAAGTTGTGGGGTATAACCTTCATTGGACTCATTATTCCATTTGGAAGAATATTTTGTAATTACCCATTCAAAGTTTTCTTTGGCAGGATGTCTCTATATTCCTACTGTATTCTTTGGATTTGCTAAGAGATAAATGATTCTTTTATTTCTTACAAAGTATAATTGGTCCATATCAGTAATTTCACTAAATGGTTTCATTACCTGATAGATTATTGTATCTTTTGGGGAAATGGTGATAAAATTTGTGAAGCCATTCATCTTCTCTTGGTACCTTTCCACTCTTTGATTCTCTAATGGTTTTCATTATTTCTTCCCTTGTGATATACTTCTCTAATTTTTTTTTATTGCTTTGTGGTTACTGGTGCATTGCTGTTTTTGTAAAGAAATTGTGAAACCTGCTATACCCTGCAGGTTTTTGTTCTGATCTATATCATTTTTATGAAATGTTACAATAGTAGAATTAATTTAAAGTTGGACAATTTGAAGCATTCCAAGGCCCACTTTATAAAATTGGAATTGGCCCAAGCATTTAAACAAATAGAAGATTATTTAAACAAATAAATAATTATTTCTATATTCCATTAATTAAATACCAATGGATTCATTTTGTCTTAAAAATAATCATTTTGGGTTTCAGTATTTGCATGACCCATTTTAGCAAATTCCTGGTTAAGTAACATGGTTCAACCTCAATGAAATACATGTTATATGGGATCCTGCTCTTTTCCCACCTGGTAGCTCTTCCTTTCTTATCTTTCAGGACCAAATTATACTCTAGCGGCCAATATGTTCATCAAGCAACTACCTTTCCCAGATGCCTTTCCTGTTAAAATAGTATTGAGACCCAGTTTTGCCCAGTGAGAAGTAAGTAGTAATCACTGGAGAAATTTTCTGGAAAGCTAATTTAAGTATATGCTAACGTAGGCAGCCTATATAGTTGCTCTTGGTCTTCGTGTATCTCTTCATGTAATCAAACATAATGGTAATTATAGAGCAACTATATTATACCTTTGATACTAGATTTGCTTAAAAGCAAAGATAACATGAGGAGTTCCTGAAAGCACATGGAGCTTCCATACTAAAGCTTGATTGCTCAGTCCTGGAGTTCTCTTTGTAGCAGATACTCAAGGCAATAAGTTCATTCCATCTACTACGTGTCAGGTTTATGTTGCTCAACATCTAAAGACCAGTTTGAGGGCAATTACCTTAAAAATAGTGAGTCTCCAAATCTTTAACCACAGAAGGTTGTTTCATTTACTCAGATCTTTTCAAATCTACCCAAAATGTTTTATAGATTACATGCTTTAAACTTATAGTTGTTAAATTTAATTTTAAATATGTCTATTTTTTTTTAAGGTTTTTTGAGACTGGGTCTCGCTTTGTGGTTCAGGCTGGCCCTGAAATCAGCTTCAAACTCACATCACAGCAATCCTCCTGCCTCTGCCTCCCGAGTGCTGGGATTACAGGCGTGAGCCACCATGCCCGTCACTGTGGTATGTGGTACTGGTTACTGCTGGGTGTGAGTCTCCACACCCAGTATGGTATGTGGTTACCGGGGATCGAACCCGGGTCCTTGTGCTTGAAAGACAGGAGCCAGAACCACTGAGCTAACTCCCTGGCCCTAAATATGTCTTTTTATAAGATACAGTCTCATTGTATTGTTAAATCTGGTTTTCAACTGGGCTCAAGTGATCCTCTAGCTGAGCTCAGGCTCTCAAGTGCCTGGGACTACAGACACTGGCCACTATTGCCAGCTTTAAATTATTTTCCTAACTTCAGCTGTGTGTTGTGATCAGCATGTATGGAGATACAGCTGATATGGGTATATTGATCTATTAATGTGCAGTCATATTAATTGATATTTAGATAAGTCAATTTTAATGGTCAGAATCTTAATGTGACTTCATGAACCCTGCATCCTGAAGGTCATCACAACTTCACCCTTGTGTTACACTTGAATGTGTTGTAACTGTGACTTGCTCCTAATAAATAGAACACAGAAAATATGGTTTAATATATGCAATTAAATGCTCACATTACATAATATTATAACATCTATATTTCTAGAGTTTCTTTATCTCTTAGGGGACTTGAAAATAGCAGCTGGCCATAGTGTGGAACCTCATATGGCAGCAAAATGCAGCCCAATTTCAAAATGAAATTAAAGCCCTTCATCTTACACACAAGGAACCTCCTAAAACTTGAGTATGTTTTCAGGAAAATCTACCCTCACTTGAGCCTCAGGCTAGACTGTAGCCCCAAGTGACATCATATTGTGCCTTAATTTGACCCACAGAATCTGTGAATTCTTTTAACTGTATGTTATTTTAAATTTGTAAAGATACTATTCCATAGCAATAGATAATTAGTATAGCAATCTTGAGTTCCTGACACAAATGCCACTTTCTCACACAGTATGTGATTCTGAATTCAACTTACTAGCATTTTGTTGAATATATTTTGTGTAGTGATTAGTGATACTGACCTGCAATTTTCTTCTGATATCTTACTTGCTTTCACCATCAGAGTAATGCAAGCCCTGGAGAACGAGTTGAAAAGTCTTTTTCCTTCTATTTTCTGGAAGTATTTTTTTTAATCATTGGAATGATTTATTTTTAAGAATTTGATGAAATTATCAGTAAAATATCACCTGGATCTTACCTTTATTGAAAGATTTCTAATAACTCGTTCAATTTATTTTTAATTTTTATAGATTTTTCTATTTTTTTCTTAAGATAATTTCATTAAGTTATTCTTTCTAATAGTTTGTCCATTCTATCTAATTTATCACACTTACTGGCATAAAATTATTCCTGGTATTTCTTTATATTTTTTAAAATTTCTATGACATTAGTAATGATAATTCCATTTTCATTTCTGATTTTAGTAATTTATTTGCCTTTTTTAGTTCATCATGGCTTATCTATTTTGCTAGTATTTTCAGAGAACCAATATTTACTTCATTAGTGATCTCCATTATTTGTGTTTTTTATTTCATTGATTTTTATTCAAATTTATATTTTTCCTTCCTTTATTCTTTGTGTTTTGTTTCCTCTTCTTTCCCCCCCTAGTTTCCTAAAGTAAAAGCTTAGGCTGTTAGTTAGAAATCTTTCTTTATCTAGTATGGTTTTATAAATCTATACATTTCCATCTAATCATTTCTGTGATTATATCTCATAAAACTATGTTTTCCTTTTAATTCAGTTTAAAATATATATTTAGCTTTCTTGTGATTTTTTTGACTGATATATTATCCAGAATTGTATTGTTTAATCTCTAAATATTTTTGGATTTCCATCAGTGGTGAATCAAAGATTGGTTGCTATTTGTGCCAAAGTAAAGAATCCTAAGCCAGCAAATATTCTAAACATCACTTGGTGGATCTGTGTTTGAGTTGAAAAACAAATAATTTAGATGGTTTTAAAGTCTATTTTGGCTTTTTTTCATTTGATATTCAAGGCAATGTATTTCTCCAGAGATCCATAGACACTGTAGACCTCTCCAATGTCTTCTGGGCACACATGTGCAGCCTACAGTATGGTCTCAGACTTTAAGACCACCATGAAAGTTTCATTAGAGCTAAAATATCATCACAAAATCCATGTGTTCACAGTATGGCCCTGTGAAGGATCATGGATCATGAGGGCTCTAGCTTCCTCAGTGGACTGCTTCGTTGATGAGAATAATAATTTTATAACATTACTTAGAGATGATGGAAGCAGGAATTGGTACCTAGTTGGAGGGCTTTTATCAAGCTGGCATGAACATATTTGACCCCAGTATATTTTTTACTATATTTGACCCCAGTCCCCCTTTTCTCTGCCTCTTTCCTTTTCTCTGTGCTTCCTTGCTGCCATGAAGTGAACAGCTTTCTTCTGCCATACCCTTTCACTACTGGGCTTCTGTCTCACCATAAAGCAATGGAACCAGCCAACTGTCAGCTGAAACACCTGAAACTATGAGTCAAAATAATCCTTTACTCCTCTATGGTATTTTTCTCAGTACTTCATTGTAGAAACAAAAGCTGACCATCACAAGTGATATAAGTGAGCTTATCAAAACCCATATTTTCCTGTTAAATTTTTGTGTGGTCTTATGGTCTGCTGCTCAGTGTGAATATTATCACAACCTCAAGCTAATCTCTATATTAAATGGTCTTGTTTTATCAAGATTGCTATTATTTTTTAACAATACTCATTAACATGATTTTTCCCCAAATAAAGTAAGCCAGGTTCAGAAATAAAGCTTCTAGTCCTTATGGCCTACCCTCCTCTGTTAAAACTACTGTACAACAGAGCTGGGATGGGAGGGGAGAGATGCCACTAACCACAGGCTCACATATACAAATTGCTATTGTTCTTACCAAAGGCTAGTATTTCGTGTTGAATAAAAGCTTCTCAGTTTGTTTGTACCTTTGGTCAGCATTCAGTCATGAACTTGTTGTTCCAATTTTATTTTATTACTTATTTTTGGTATGAGAATTTATAGGTTTCTTCCCTCGACAATTCCAAAAATTTCCTTTTAATGTATTTCCTATATTTTTGAAAGCCAATATTTGTCTGTGTGTTATTCCTGGGGAAAATTCTTATTTCTATTTTTTACTCTCTAGATAATTCTATCTTTTTCTTTGAATGGGTTACTTTACTAGGGAAAGAATGGCAGGGGTGACAATGGGATGTGTATTAAATTTCCAAGATTTCTCTAATGTTTTTCTTTTTTATGAATCCTAATTTTATATTGAAAGAGCCTCTTAAAAATCTCCAAGTATAACTTTACAGTCCTCTTCTATAACCTGAACTCTGCTCCCTTGAGGTTTTGTTCTCTAGTTCTTCCATTTGTGACTCTCATTCACACTGAGATACCTATCTCTTCCAATGACAGTTACACTGGTGTCACACTCCAGCTCTGTGAAAAAGTTCTGTTCTTCACTTAGCAACTTTTTACAAATCGTGGTGCAGCCCCTCACGTGACAACAGAAGAGCTGTTCTGAAAGATGATGATACAAGAGTTGACTTCAGTTTTCATTTCTGAGAAGCTCTCTGCATAGGTCTATCATTATGCGGTAAACACCAGTTATTTTAAAACTTCCTGGGATGTAAGTATCCCATTTTTTCTGTTGTAGAAGTATAATACAGAACTAGAACATTTTTTTCTTGCACAATTAAGTGGAAGTATGGGCAGAAAGAGTCTATCACTGAAAGCACAAAAATATCTTCAAACAACAAGGAAGAGTCATATCACTGAAAACACAAGGTCTTATGACTTTGTAAAAAACATGCTTTATCTTCAAGTAACAGTTTGTCACTCTGCTCTGGGTATGGTATGATCAAAGCTTAAGACCCACTCTGTAAATGGGATATTTTTTGAAATATTTTCAGGAAATTAGTGTTCTGGAAACATATTTTGGAAAAAGCTAATATATGATACATATCAAAGTTGAATCTACGCTGTAAAGATTAGTCTCAGTAGTCCAGTTTAGATCAAAGGTAGTACACAGTACTTCTGTCTTCTACCCCACCCCAAATGATTGTGATTCAAAAACAGTAATGTCCAGAATGACCTCAGAGAAACTTATTTGCAGTGATAACTCAGTGGAATGCAATTTAAATTCAAATGTAAACTTTAGCATTGTTATATTGGACAGTCTTACATCTTAATTTCTCATGGTTTACATGACAAAGAAACATTCTGACTGATGCCCTGCAGTTATTATCCAATAACTGCAATGCTTCAGTCTAAAAGTTCCATTATTTCTTCATGCTTGCCTCAGGATTTCTAGAATTCCAGGGAGAAATAAAACTCAGATTCAAAAACATATTCTGAAACTTAAAATGAGAGCAGGCAAGCTTTTCCCTTATGTAGAAAAACTTCTTAAGCAACAGCAGAAGTAATCAGCTTGTCAAACGGAAACATTAACAGTCAATCTAGGACATTTGTTGAACAAATATCTAAGGATCCCTCCTCTCTGTGAGATTCCTGACCTTCAACTTTCTTTATCTTATTAGAAAGTTAAAGATGTAAAGTTAAAATGTTGTAGTAAAATGTTGTGTCTTATGATCAAGTGTTGAGGGGAAAGAATAAGAACATCTAAGTAGCATGACTAGAAAACTTTCTAGTAGAGTATTTGAACTGAACATAAAGTCCAGGCATGAAAGAATCGAAGAATCTTTGATTTGGGCAGAGAGAGCAAACTCATAATCCAGAGAATTATCATAGGTATTAGGTGAGAGCTAAAGCTACACAGCAGTAGGGGAGATGTAGACTGACCTGCAGGCTTCTTGCCTCATTTAAAGGAAACCTGTTCTTACCACTGCCAGTTGTTGCCAAGCGAGAATGCACACCTGGTGCTCCCTTTTTTTCTGATCTTTCCCTCAAGGAAAGCAATATGTCAGATTTTTATGTCAATCCGCTAAGTCCAAAATATTGATGACTATATCTGTCTGTTTTACACTATATGAGGCCATGAGCTACTTGTTTTCTGCTTCCATTTTAAGATTATTTTCTTTGAGACTTATTCACTTTAAAATCCTTTGATCATTTTTGTGTTATTCACTAAGTGGTCATCCACATTCCAGTTTCCTCCTCCAGTGAGAACTGCAGTGTCTGATCTGGCAAGGTGACTACTGGAACTGTCTTCCTTGAATTTGTTCTTACTATCTATCACCTTGGCCTTCCTATGTACCACAAAAGTCTTCTCTAGATGGATTTCCAGTATCTGAAAACAGACATGTTGTTCCTCATAAATATTGTCTAGTGTCTTCAATTTTTGCTCAACTATCATGGCTTAAAGTTTCTCACCACTCGGTCACTGTCATCTGGGGGGATCAAGTGTTTTGTTTTCCTTAGTGCTCAGAACTAAATGAAATGGTTAAATTGGTGATGTGGAACCTTTTGTAGCTTTCAGTCATGACAATCAGCCCACTGTGCCCACTGTGGCACATAGGCCATAGGTTCACCACCACTGGTCTAAGTGAAGAAAGAATATGACTACTTTTGTTCTAGTTATTATAGATTGTATAGCTCAGGTATCAGATATCGGCTTGACACTAAACATTAAATGTTCACTAAACTGAATATTTTATGTAGGAAGGAGTTTATCCAAGACAAATTCATTAGAAGAGCTGAAGGTAAAAGAGATGGAGAAAAGTACTGGTCTTCAAATTTGAAGGACTAATAAAGTGTTTCCCAAAGCAGCTGTATCATATTATATGCCCATGAGAAGTGTGTGAGATTCCAACTTCTCCAAATTCTAAGAATGATTTAGTTTCTTCTTAGTTATGAGTGTCTTTTTAAAAAATATTTAACTGTTTCATGTAGACTCTATGATGGGAAGTAGATTTGTTTGTTTGGTTTTTTTTGTTTGTTTGGTTTGTTTGTTTGGGTTTTTTTTTTGTTTTTTTGTTTGTTTGTTTGTTTGTTTGTTTGTTTTTTGCAGTACCAGGGATTGAACTTGGGACCTTGCACTTTCAAGGCAGGCCCAGGGTCACTAAGCAACATACCCAACCCAAAGCTCCCCTCTATTAATATTTTTGTAAGATTTTTTCTATTTGTTATTTCATTGTCATTATAGGAATAAAATAATTCATTCCCTTTCAGTCATAAGGGACTGTCTCATTAGGTGTTTTGTCCCAAAGGATATGTCATAGCTCCAGACTGGTTTATACAAAAATACAAGGCTTTGTCCCCTGTCCTGATCATTGGGACAATTCTGTCACTACTCCAACAACAGAACTCTTGGTACAGTTGACTGAAATCTCCATTGCAATGGCTTTCAGTTCTCCATTGGCCCAATCCAGGTTTTCTCATTTTTTTTAGACTTGTTTCCTCCAAGCACTCTAATAAAACTTCTGCCCCAAATTCTACATCTCATTTATTTGCAGTCCCTCAGTCTAAGACAGTCACCCTTTCTGGATCTTCATCCCACAGTCCATTATAATGAAAAAAACCAGTGTTTTTCAGAAGTGCTGTCACAAGTCTGATTTTCCTCTGAATTCCTTTATAGGCTCATAAAATTGGTATAGAATAGAAAATGTTTCCCCAAACAGGAGCTAAGTATTTTCCTTACTGTCCTGAAGTGGCAGTCAAGTCAAATGATGTCATCTCTCCTACATCTCACCATTCGGTAGTAGCAATAAGCAAAATTCTTAAACCAAAACTCACAGGAGCATTGCTGAAAAGTTCTCTTTTATGATATAGAAATTTACAGTTGTGTGCCAAAATTCAGTCTGAGGAATTAGGTCTGATTTTTCTCATTACATCAGTGTTTGTGGTTTGGGTATTGTTCAGAATGATGAAGATTTGGACCTAATTCTCCTGCCCTCTAAGGGGCTCTGAATTTCTTTTCAATAAACTTTTGCTGAGTCCATCAGAGTTGGGATCTGTTGTTTGTATCTGAATACCAGATTGATACACTAAGGATTATGTAATGTGATATGTGCATAGCATATTATATAACATGGAAGATAACTACACCAGAAGAGTTTAACACACTGCAAGTATGATTTATGGCCTTTCTGGTGACTGTGTAATTTTCAAATCATAGACTTGGTCATTTTGAAGAGTAATTAAACCAGTAAGTGGGGGATTGGACCAATCCAAAATGGCTGTATTGACCAAGTATCAGAAATGAAATCTGAACCCAGCTTTCTTTATGGAGCTCTGTCTAAAAAGGCAAGGCTCTCTATTCAAGTGATATTCCCTGCCATGTCTTTATCTCACATCTTTGAAACTGGAAGTATTATAAGGAAGAATAAGGATCTCAGTTAACTTTCATGCCACCAGCTCTGGTGTCATCAGGTGCCTTGGAGAGATGTGGATGATCACGGCGCTTTCACATCAGAAAGTTTCTGTGTTCTTGTGCTCTCTGTGCTGCCACAGAGAGCATGGAATGTTTTTTACTTACCACAGGAAGATGTATTTAAAATTCTTTGTAGAAAAGTATGCAACTCAAACCTTGAAGTTACATCCTTGATGACTAATGTCCCAGATTTCACTATAAAAAAACCTTTTCTATTTTCTAGAAAATGCTGCCCATTTAATTTCCTTCACTGAGATTTCAATTTACAAACTTTTTTAGTTAGGATATCTACCTACAGCATGGATTTTAATCAAATGGCATAATATTTTGGCCTTCATTTCAAATATGTGGACAGGAAAAGGTTTCAATTAAAATAGGAGAAGAGAGCCTCTCCAAGTTTAATCTGCTTGTCTCTAGCACTCAACTTGATAAAATACAGAGAATTGATTTTAAGTATATTTACCTTGCTCATGGTGGAAGTTTTAATAATTAAATTCTTCTCAGAAATATCAACAAAGTATAACTATATTTCAAATATATTTTACATGCAAAATGCTGCATGTACTTTTAATATAATATGATTGTTTTTCCAACCAAGTTAATTTTTGAAATTACAAAGTAATAAAACATTCTGTCCTCTTTACTTTCTGACTTCAAAATACCCAGCAATGAATTCTATGTTTCTGCAATGTTTTTACTCATTTTAGTAGGATAATTGAAAGGCTTTATAAATCTCATAGGATGTCACGTTCAAGAGGATTTACTGTTCACGGGGGGGGGTAGTTCCAGAGCAAATTAAGAAAAACTAGGAGGGTCCAACACAGATGCTTTCAATAGCCCTTGGACTTGTTTTTGCTGCCCTTCCATAAGGAGGTGATACTGAGGCAGAGGTCTGGTTACTGCAAGCAAAGATTCTGACAGGACTCTCACCCTATTGGATTAGGAAGTTCAAAACTGTCACCTGCTCTGCAATTTAGGTGTCTATTTAACACGTATATGTATATGTATTCATGCATATTGATTTCTATATATACTTTTTATTCTATCATCTACCTTCAGGCTTTTCTACCTCTTCCATTCCTTTTCAGAGTTGACTGTCTGGTCTTCCTGACACCTCTAATCTGTCCACTCTACTCTTTCCAGAATATCATTTTCAAAATCATTACAGGATCATGTCAGTTCCATAGTTTAATCCTCCAGTGGTTCCACCTGGGAGCCATATTATTGTGGTGGGGCAGGGGGGCGGTGGGGTGGGGGGGGGAGATCAGCAAGTATTATGGATGAGAAGGCAGAAGAAAAGATCATAGATTAGGCTAAACTTCCTCAGCATGGAATGTAAGAATCCCCATCTTTCTTGTCCATTTCCTCTCCTATAAGCTTCTTCTTCCATGATGCTTGTCCATAATGTCATTGTTTTTCCCTTAATTAGTCATGCTGGGACAAAATAAAGGTTGGTTGAAAGAAACTTTTTAAGTAAAAAGCTGAGCAAGTCTCAAAGCCCCAGACCACAGCTATGAAAGATGTTCTGCATTCAAATTTTTTACCACAATTTTTAAAAAATAATCTAAAAGAGAGTATAGTCCAGGAATGGAACAAATTGCAAAGAAATCTTCAATGCTCAGAAGTATGTAAAAAATTAAAATGTTCTGTGTTAAGCAATAGGACAATGTAAATTTAAAAAGTATGAATGCAAAAGTTTTGGCCTATGGGAAATATTTAACATATATTTTTAAAAGTAGAAAGAAAATATATACATCCAGCTTAGTATATTAAAAGGATGTCAAAAACTAGTCCTTGTATATTGATTTCTGAAAGTATTGTATCCATATCTGTTTACCATTGCCTCCAAGCCATATTGGGGATACTCATCAGTATTTTGAAATTTTGTTAGTTTATTTAGGTAGCACCACCTACCTAAAGATAGTTTTGATTATTATGAAGATTGTTATTTTCATTATATTTGTGTATGGGTTATCATTTGGTGTATGATTTTATATTCTTTTTTATTTTTGGTTCTCTTAATCTGTGAGAAGTCTTTAAATGTATTATTTCACTACAAGTATGTTCATAGTCACCATATGATATTTTTGGACAGTCATTTCCACATGCGTAACTCAATTTCTCTCCATTACTACTTCTCTTAACTGGGATTTAAAGTTAACATTGTAATATTTCTTTTTCCTTGTTAGAAACTGTCCTTTTATGATGAAACTGAGAGCATAGTTTTAATAAAATATCTAGTTATATGGTCTACTAACAAAAAGATTTACCACAAAGTCTTTCTGGGAGCTGATCTTGCTCACCACCTCAGAGTTGTGTGCTCTGCCCTGTGCTGCTGTAGGGAGGGTTAAGCCTCCCTACTATGTGTTCCCTGCAGTAGGAAGTAGCAAAGTACTATTTCTGTTTTTAGTTAGAGAAATGATTATAATGAGTGGTACCTAGCTCTGATCAGGGCTTTATACAAAGATGTGAGATGCAGACTGTAATATTTTCTGTTGAACAGCTGGAAACAAAAGCTCTTATCTATCTGTCTCCCTCTGCCTCTATCTCTATCATTCACTGTCTTTCTGTCTCCATTTCCTCCCCGTATCCTTCCTCCTTCCAAGTTTCCTTTTTGGAACTGACAGGCTAGGAAAACACTTTATTGTCATTTTCAAACTCCGAGCTTTTTCTGGAAAATATTGCATAGGCAATGAATCCCCAAACACCACACTGCTTTATTCCATTATTTGTATGCCATGTATAATTTCCTGATATCATTTATTGTTCTTGGCCACCGTCACCACTACCACCACCACCCCTGCCTGGAATATTGATGCCTGGAGTGCAAGAAGGGAGGGATTTAACTGTGCTCTTTTGAAACTTTAATTTGGGGAATGATATTGATGTTATCTCTTAACAGGACTATAAAACAAACTAGAATAGGCTTGGATGGACCCTATTCCCTCTATCTCCAGAGAGACAGGAGGACTCAGCAAGGGTGTGGATGGCTGATTGTATCTTCCCTAGGGCAGAAGCAGTGGGAAAGCCAGTCACTGCAGAGGGAAAGGGCCTGTTCAGAAGTTACCATGAATCAGAGAAAGGATTTATACCTTAATAACCAACCTGCTTGCTTCCTTTCTAAACTCTGGCTTTCTTCTAGGAGAAAATAACCATAGGAGTAACTTCTTTTCCATCAGTCTCTGTACCCTTGACCATACAGAGGAGGAGCTGAGATAAATCTGCCACCATATCCTGCTGTCTGTAGGAAACATTCACCATTCCCCTGCCTTTTTTCATCACCAGTTAAATTCTCAGTGAGAAGAATGCTCAGATTTACCACCAATGACTCATAGTAGGAAATGTCTTGTTTTGCCTCAGGGCTGGTAGGTCTCCTTTTTAATAATCATGGAACCACCACCACTCTCCCAAACTCCTCTGCACTTATGTTTTCTAATGTCTTTCTGTTCTCCTGACATCTTTCTTTTGATTTTTTTCTATAGAAAAACGTAAAAGAGTGCTGTGTGTAATACCTTATATTTTGCAATTAGAGCTTTTCTCTTACATTGAAGAAATAAAGGAGGCAAAGAGGAGGAGGAAATGGCTTTTACATATTTCCTGAGCAACAAGAAGCTGCTAACATTTAGTTTAGGTAGAGATGTAGAATATAAAGTTCATTCCAAAAGGATATTAAAGAACTGGAGGCCCAAGTCTCTCAGGATGACCTTATTTGAGAGAAAATATGTTTAAGGAAACAAGTGTTATTTTTTTTTAATTATCTTTATTGGTACATTAAATATACACATCATGATTGCACTCCATAATGGGGATTTGTACCAGTATAAGACACAACTTAATTCTCATTTTTTCCCATAGCCCCACCCACCCTACCACCCCCAGGAAACAAGTGTTATTTAACATGCTTCTTAGAGAGAGATTCACTGGAACTGAGGATTCATGGAGTAGTTGATAATCCTGCTGATCAGTGATGAACCGAGTCAAAGCCTGTTGAGAGCAGAGCTAGAAAAAGGCTAATGGCAATGCTTTTAGGAGCCACATTACTAAATGAAAACCTCTGTCTTTTTTACAGTAATGCTTCCCTCACAAACTCCAAGGTTATATCCAGTTTCTGTGCTGAAATGAAGTGTTGCAATTACTTTCACATACCACAGAAAACACTCTGGCCACTGTGGCTCCAAGTTGGAAATCTGACACTGCAGCTCCTGGTCCACAGTTTTCAAGTGGTTCTTTTGTCTGCAAGTGAATGGTGTTTCAAAGACAACTTGACTCTTTTCACAGAAACACTCTATGTAAGCTTATTTTACCTCAGTCTGAGAAAGGAAGTGAGAACCTCATATAGCCTAAGTCTTTCCCTGGAGGGTGGGGAGATGCAGCTGAGACAAATGTGTAATGTATGTTTATGAAATTCAGAGAGACAAAAGATAAGTCACCAGACTGTCCTCCATGGCAGTTCCAGATCCAAGCAACGTGAATGGAACCAACAGTAGACAGGCACTTCAAACTCTGAAAAAAAGATCACACTCTCCTCACTCAGCATTCTTGCCCCAGCACCCCAATTCCTAAAACACTTGGCAACACAAATAGGTTTTACTTTAACCTTATTTGTAGCACTGACTACTCTTTTAACTCTATTAACTGTGTTAACATTGTTCATTTGACACTCAAACAAATTACTCATTTCTTTATGCATTCAAATTTTCTGCATTTTATGTAGTTTTAGTTTTTGTTCATATATCAAAATATAAAAAGACTTATTTAGTTCACACTTTTGGAAGATAAGAGTCACACTGAGCACAATCAATGCAAGCTCTGGTAAAAGCCACTTCAGCTTCATAATCTATTATACATGGCACCACAATGGCAAGACTGCAAAGAAAATAGACCAGGCATAAAGTAGGAAGCTACAGCAAAGGGAAGGCACCAGTCTTGCAACTTCCCACCAGGCTCTGCGTCTTAAGGGTCTCATCATTCTCAACACATTTTATGTTAATGATAGCCATGAATGTTTTGTCAGTTGTCCACTGAAATATAAGATCTATGTCTCTTCCTTTCTACAGTTGCTTAATATAGACCATGGAGGAACTGATGATACACCACTTTCTGTTCCCAAGCATTAAGAGAATGGGAGGCTCTGGAAATGCTTACTCAGAACCCCACCTGCCCTGCTATATGCAGTCTAATCAGCCACATGGTAGGTTCACATGAGAGAAACAAGTCTGTTTGTTAATGGCTGCCAGCTCTGTCTCTACTGATTGAAGTCCCACTCACTAGCCAACATGTGAGTCCTTTGGAGGACAGAGTCCCTGGCCCTAGATTATCCCATGTGATGTCACTTGAAGCAGAGACTAGCTATCTCCAACACTTCTTACCTTGTGTACAGATTTCCAAAGTGAATGATTGTTGACATTTTGAGCATACTATAGGGTGTGGGCTGACCGATGCTGTTTTCTCTCATGCTAATCAGAGTATGACCACTCTGTCTCTCAATCTCCTCCTTCCTCCTCCTTCCTCTCTTCCATCATTACCCCACTAGAAATGAGTGCAATCTCTCCAGAGTGCATCCTTCCCATTCATCTTCCATTTCTGCCTCTAACTTGTACTAACCTTAGGGAGCTAGCTCAAATGTCACGTTTCCTCCCTCCAACCCTTCTCCACACACACTGGGTTAATTCTCCTTTCTCTTTGTTTTACAATCCTGAGTGAGTCACTCTGCTATTCAGATCCATACCTCTTATCATAAATCTTTTGGGCCAGATGAGCTGTGGAGTTTATAATGTCTTATATTTCAGAAAGGTAATGTGGTCTTCCTAACTGGTTATTATGCCAAGTGTGCAGGAGGATCTGCAGCAGCACCTTATAAACAAGTACAGTAATAATTGCAACATTTGAATGCAACCCATAAATGTTCACATTGAGTGCCATAAATAAAAAATTATAAATAGCTTTATGTTAGTTCAGTGCAAGTTATATTGCCAAATGAATTTTTTTTAATCTATTCTTTTTTCAGAAATGTTTGGATTTAAAAATTACAGATAGGGCATTGTGACCTTTACCAACCATTCTTGACTTAGGAGACTATTTGCCTTTTTCTGGGCACTGAATTCATAAGCGCATAGCACTCTGCTCATGATGCTTTGCCTCAGCCAGAAGATCACTGATTCCTGAAAAAAGCATCTCAATTCTTCTACCTACATGACACCATCATACCTGGGATTACTGAGAGAGCTAACAGTTCTTCATCCATGATTGAGTCTGCTCAAGTTGCTGAATCTCATACTGCCAGCCTTAGACTATAAGGTGTGATCAGCATAAATGGTGAACATTTAAACATTTTAAAATTTATTACAGTAAAAGACACATTGCCATGACTCCCCTCAGAATATTACCTCTCGTTTCAAACACACATATTGCATCATTCTTGCCACTTTCTGAAGCAGTTCTAGAGGTCCTCTTTTGTGAGTGTCTTCACAAATGTAATCAAAATACAACAAGTGCTACTGCTGAGTGCCAGCAAGTAGAAAGGCAGGCATGTAAGAACACTGCAGTTGGCAGACCTGGCACCTTGGCAACTTCTGGCTCTTCCCCAAAGTCAAAATGACTGAGAAAATTAAATGTTTTAAAACAGTTTGAGACACCGAGGCAGCCAGGACAATGCAGCTGAAATCCTCACAAAGGAGGACTTCCAGAACTGCTTCAGAAGCAGGCAAGAGCCATAGGTCAATTCTCTGTGCTAACAATCCTCTTGTTATTTTAAGCAGCCTCTGTGATGTAGTTTTGAGTTGAAAGAGATCCCCATGAAATTTTAAGCAAAAAGATAGAAATAGAAACTACTAGAACATATAATCAATAATTTGTCTGTAGGATTTTATGTTTCACTTTCTGTTTAAACTTCACTCAGTAAGGATGGGTTAGACAACAATTTCAAATTAATAACTGTGTTTCTTTTAATTTTATGCCTCCATATAGACAAAAATATTATTTTCGATATATAGAATAACTTCTTTACCTAAAAATATTTAGATGAATAAATTATTTAATCACCTCAATCTAGCTCTTCTGTTGAGTGTAAAGCATATTATCTTAGAATTTAATTGACAGTACTGAATTTTTACCTGTTTAGAATGAATCTTTTAAATCTCAAGTTCTAGAATTTTTAAGGTCATCAAATAAGAATAATTAAATATTACTCTTTAATTATATCAAATAATATAATTAAATATTACTTTTGAATATTCATCACAGAGGTTCCCATTTCCATTGGATTGATATTTGGATTGTTTCATGATGAACAAAGATGCGTCAGACTTTTAATTCATTTTCTGAATTATCTGAAGCACAAACAAGAAGAGAAGGAATAGGAATGCAGAACTTATGCATACTAAACACGTTTAAATTTCTTTTACGCCTGAGTAAACTTGAAGAATTAAGTGGGGGGAAATGCACACTGCCAAGTTACAACAGTTTCCATTTGGGCCATTTCTGACAGAGGGCAGATCAGGGAGCTGGTTTCTTTCTGCAACCTTCCATGTCAATTGTCAAAGAAAAGAACACATAGTCCATATCTGGCTTGCAAAATCAAGTTAGTTAATCAGCATCCCTGGCACATTGTCAGTTTGGGACATTAATAAATATTAATTTTGGGTGCTTGATAGAAGTTTGGACTTCATTGCAGTCATATAAAGTTCATATAGCTTTTTATGATTTAGGAATCACTTTTTCACTTGTACCAAAATGCTATTTTGAAGAGTCTCATTTATCTTGTATCAGTTTAATATTCATTTTTAGCTTATTTCATTTTTTTATAAAAGAATCAATCATGAAAATTGTTTCTATAAAGTCATAAACCCCAGATCTCAGACGTGTACCACTCTAATATTAGGATAGTGTATACATAGACTTGGCAGTCAAGGAGAACTTGCAATGAGTCCCAAATGTGCTGCACTCTGTGCTCTGTGCAGGTTGGACAGGCAGGTGACCTACACCCTTAGAAACTCAGATTTCTGTCCTGAGAGAGCCTTGTGTTGGACTAAAATTATGGCACTTTTCTCCTTTATTTCAGCTTTAAATTTCTGTGTCTAGTGCTTGAGAAATTTCTGTGTCTAGCACAGAGAAAACCCTGTATCTAGCACTTGAGAAAACCCTTCAAACAGTGTTGACTCCAACCCTTGAGTTATCATTTGAAGCTGTTAGTTATCTTTTATGCCATTAGAATGAAGAGCTGCCTGAGACCCATCAGAGCTATTTGCTAGCAAGTCCTGCTGTTCTTCATCTCAAGTTCTTCACCTTGACTTGAGGAAAGAAGTAGAGCATCAGCCCCTGTTGTGCCCTTGTCCATCATCCCAACCCACTAGGCCACCCCTGCCTCTGTCTGAACCACTTCAAGAGGCCTGGGGGTCTTCATCTTGTTCCTAAATTTCAGTTACACAGTGACTACAGGGGAAGTACTGGACTTCTTTCTTATTCTGACATGTGTATTCACATATGCATGCACACACACACACACACACACACACACACACACACACACACACACACACCCTTCAGTGCTCAGGAGGCCTGGACTTCTTGATCCAGTTCAATATTCCACTCCATGTGACCTCAGGAAGTTGAACTGAGCACCTAGAAGTTCCTGTCATTAAACTGTGCAACAGACATTCTACTCTGCTGGGTCTTTGCAAGGTTTGAAGAGAGTGGTATGTGTATTAAATTAGTATATGACCCTGTCTCAGACATGGTCAGCACATAATATAAAGCAGCTGTTAGTAGCAGCCTTCTGGTGAAACTTGAGCCTCAAATAAACTTGTCACTGTCCCTCAGCAATGTGCTTTAGTTCTCACTTATTTTATTATTTCCTTTTTAAACTTACTTATCTCTTCTAGTATTTGCCAGATCTCTCAGCTTCTCAGTAAGACACCTTTTTTGAGGATCTCTTTGTGGACACACTTCTTATGTTATCTTCCTGAATTAACTAGTGACTGCTTTTCTGCTTCTGTATTCAACAAGTAGCAGTGAACCAACTTTCCTGGTACCTGTGATCCTCACACAAGAATCTGGGCCTGGCTTCACCTTTCAGCCCTAAGCCACCAAATCACATGACATGGCACCTACCCTTAGTGTGTAGTTAGAAGGGAGTCTGCCATGCTTAAGCTATGTTTTTATTAATAATAAATTACAGGATTTGGATAAACAAAGTGTTCTCACAATCTGCATTTTGTCCAAAGAGTTTTACAAATGGCACATTCAGGAACCTTCTCTTTGGGGAGAGATTCCATGCATGCTAACTGTAGGTTTCCAATTTTACAAAAATTATGAATCATTAGATGAGAAATTAAATCTAAAACTCTCAAATACGTTTTTACCAGCTTAATGATTTAAGACAGTCATGATGGATCTATGGCACAAATTCCACAACAGGTTGTTTGTATCACTGAAAGCTTTAAAAGGTTCACCGTCCTGATTTAATAGGTATTCTGTCATCTTTAAGTGACCCTGGACACCTTTATCTTATAGGTTAAAAATATTTAATTAGGCCTAGTCTACACAAACTAGGGAATGTAAAATAACAAATGTTTCTGAGTGTGGTTTGAGCTCATCTGCCTCAAAGGCAGGTGTTGTCTCAGATTCATTAGTCTATAGTTGGTTTTAATACCTAAAATAAGTTTTTAAAATATCTATTATGTAATTACATTCAATACATAAACTGTGGGTTTTGGCATCACTGTTATAATCTAAATATCTTTAAAAGCTTGATGTGTTCAAGGTTTCCCTTGAAAATTTCAGCTGTCTAACTTTAATTATTCCATGTAGCTCCAACTTCCTCTTCTGTGAAAAAAAGGAGCAATGAGTTAATGTCATGACAGCACCCTGCGAATTACGAGGTGCACGGGAAAAAACCAATAGGAAACAGATTTCAAGATCCTGCAGAGTGGTGCCAGCTAACTTGCTCATCAGGACAAGGAGCGTGACTTTCTGACTTAGAGGAGAATGACTGAATTCACTTACCCTCCTGTGGTCCTTGTATTGCTTTGCTCCCTGTGCCATCATAATAAAACAAGTGTGAGGTTTCCTGTGAGCTGAAGACTCATTGTTTTCTTGTGGCATAAACAAGATGAAATGTAGCCAAGCACAGTGGCCACAGCCTCTGGAGAAACTGATCTTACCTTTTATAAAGGACTTCTAATGTATATAAAATTATCCTCATTTTCAAGCTGTCTCGCCTGTGGATTTGTATACAGTTTCTGAGCAAAGAAATTTTTTCATTTCTCAATGTTAGTGTAGTAAAAGGGATCAAATCAACAGAGAAGAAAGAGATTGTAAACCAGCTCATGCAATTATAGAGGCTGACAAGTCCTGAGATCTGTCATGGCCAAGCTGGGACCCAGGAGAGCTGGCATTTCAATTCCAGTTTGAAAGAAAAACCAATACCCCAGCTCAAAGCAGTCAGTCAGGAGGAAATAGCCCTTTGTACAGAAGAGAGAATCAACATTTATTTCCTATTCAGGCTGAACAAATGAAGCCTTTCCACCTCTGAGAAGGGAATTTGCTTTACTCAGTCTGTTTGTATAGTTAAGTGTTGAATTTATTCAAAACACTCTGATAGAAACACCCAGGATGATGTTTGACCAGATTATCGGTAGACTCTACAGTCTACTCAAATTGACACATAAAACTAACCATCATAGGAGTCTCATTTTGTTGCAGAATTTAAGAGATCAAAGAGACAGTGGGTGAAACAGGAAGACTCATTTAGGTGTACTGTAGTTCAGCCGACTCATGTCCAAAGGCTGAGCCCAGAACAAAAGAAGGGCTGTAGCCTTATATATGTGGGAATAGGGGAGAATGACGTTTGCCTAACGGTACAAAACTTGTGAACAGAAGCAGAACAAAGGCAAGGAATCAAGCTGTGACTACTAATTTGGTATATTGTGGTGACTTTGGCCAGGTAAAAAGAGAATAGTATGAGAATAAGAGGTTGTGAAACCTTATTTATAGGGACAAAGCCACCAATTTTATTTGTAATAAAACAAAAGACCACAGCAAGAGGGAGAGATAAGTCTAAGGAGGAATTACTCAGCTGGGCTTGCAGAAATTTGTTTTGCCTTTTTTTAATGTTTTGCTTTAATTTGACAAGTGACTTTGGATAATCACTCTACATTGTGACATCAATATTCCTATAGTTAAACCTTCTGAAAATCTGATCCACTAGTAAGTGAAATCCATGTTAGCAGCAATATTATGAATATTGTGAATGATGTAATAAGGAAGAATTAAGAACCCAGGACTTAGAGAATATATAAGAGCCTGCAACAGTGGAAAGAAAGCCAGAGAGGCACTATAATCCTTAACTGTGCTACATCAGTTTAAGAGTAAGAACAACATTCTGTTGCCTGCCTTGCAAGCACAGGGCCTGGGTCCCATTCCCCAGTCACCACATACTACAATGCCAGGCATGATGACACATGCCTACCAGCAATCAGTGCCACATACCACAGTGCCAGGGATGGTGGCTCACACCTGTGATCCCAGCATTTAGGAGGCAGAGGCAGGAGGATTGCTGTGATGTGAGTTTGAGGCTGAGCCCAGGTCCAGCCTGAACTACAAAGCCAGACCCTGTCTCAAAAAAAATAAAAATAAAAAGAGTAAGAACCACAGAGCAGATTAGTAGAGCTCTGAGTGTGCCTGCGGACAATGGTCACATAGGCTGCAAACTGAGGAGGGAAGGCCCTTTTCCCTGCCAGATGGGCACTGACCAATAGGCTTGTAGCCTACATAGAATAAAAGGAGAAAAAAAAGGAGGGAGTTTTTTCATTTTCTTCCAAGGAATCCCAGTCTTTGCCATCAGCTTTAGACATTAGTCTCTAGTTCCTTGAGGCTGTAGGCCTGCCTAATACATCCCTCGTATAACTATAGCCATAATTTATTGATTTTGTTTCATCCAGTGAACCCCAACTAATACTGTAGAGTTAATGACTCCAGGAAAACAGGCACCATTGTTACCTCGCCATCATCTCAGATAAGATAAATAATGCAACGGGGAAAATTTTTTTCATGTTTTATAACCAGAATTGCATTGATAGAAACTAAATTGATTCATAAAGTCCTACAATATACAATTCATCAGAGATATTTTCATGTAAAGAAAATCCAAATACAAAAATTTAGACTCTTTTTACAGCCCTTACTAAGTATTTACTGAATATAAGAATCAAATTGTCTGGCAGACATGGTACTGCACATCTGTAATATCAACTCTCCAAGAGGCTGAGGTAGAAAAATCACAAGCTTGAACCCAGTATAGGCAATTTAACTAGACTCTGTCTCAAAATCTAAAAGGGCTACAGTTCAGTGCAAAGACCCTTAGTTTCAATCCTCAATGTTAAAAACAAATTAAAGAGGTATTTTCACTTTAAAAAGCCTTGTAAGATATCAAGACACCACAGTTTTATTTCTCAAGGGGTTTCTTCTCTGTAAGGCAATAGGACTGGCTAATAGCCCTGCTATGTCTATATCAGTTATTAAATATATTGAGTATCACTATGGTGATACTATATGTTCACTTATGAAATATTATGCTAATAATACCCAACAGTAACAATACAAATGACATTGTACCTCTTAGACTTCCTTTTACAGAGGAAGATATATAAGCTATCCCCAGTATTCTTATGTAATGGATTATTAAGATATACACAAACAGTGCCTATTTAAAAGTCAAACAAAAACTCTGTGTATGAGAACAATGTTAGGAGGATGTATTTAGTCCCATGAAATTATAAAGTCTTTATGGCATCTTGCCTTTGGAAATAATCAACATTTACTTTTAACATCTGATAAATTCTCAAATTTAGGGCTTTTTTCATAATTAATATCGTCAGCCAGTGTAATTCATTGGGCATCTAACTGAGGCTAAGAAGCCAACCCTTCAGCTTATCTAATGAAGATCTTAGATTGACTTTATAAAAATTGTGTTTTGTAATGCTCATGTCAGCAATTTCATTTCTTCCATTATAAATATTTTTTATGATATTATGAAAGCAAAAGCCATTACACATCCAGATAACTGCATAAACATAGCAAAGTAAAGATGGCCGACCACGTAGTAGTTCAAAACAGTCATCAGCTGAGGACCAAAGTTTGGATTTTGTAAAAGGTAGAGGGCTAGCAGCATGCACTATGTAAAAGGGCTGGTGTTCAAAAGTCTATTAGGAAGGACACAGGATCACTCTGTAAGCACACCGTAAATCCAGGAGGTATTTATGTGGGTTGTTCAGATGCGTATTCAAGAGACTTGGAGTAACTTTACTACAGTGGGACAAAGCTCCTCCAGCCGTATTTATTGAGTGACAAGCACATATTTTAATCTCATAAGATCACAGCTGTACATAAGCAGAACATAACTATGAAAATAATGTCTATGAAAAATAATGACAAATAGAAGATCTAACTTATTAAATCCCAGAAAGACAAATTGCTAAAAGCAGAGTTTTCATTAGCTGCCTTCTTGATCTATTTTGAAGTCAGGGCTTTGGGCTGGTTGGGTGTGGGCATTGGAGGGCACTGGGGCATCCCCTTAGGGCAACATGTTCAAAACATAAGCCATGATTTGAAAATGCATATTCTAAAGCTGTGTTGGCTTGACTATGGTATTATCACATTATCTTTCTAGCTGATTTATAAACTTCAAATTTATGGAAAGTATATTTTGTGTGTATAAAAAAAGGTCAGACAGTAAGAGCTGTTGAGAAACACTGTCCTACTTCTATGTAACTATTACAAAACAATAGCCAGTTGAGGTTTCTTAGATTTCTATAGAATTTAGTATAGGCAAATTTCAAGCAATATATTATATAAAGGCAGGTGTAGCATATTATTTGCCCAAAAATCAGCTTTAAACATCTTTCCTTAAGCTTAAGTAGAAAGGTTATTCAAACCTATCAGAAATCGTATGCAGGCTTTGGTATAAGGTAGATATTAGGGGGCACAGGGATAAGATGGAATCATCAAATCAATATGGGCTTTGATCATTTTAGACCATTCTGGTATATGCTGTGTAAAACTGACTCGCATGAGATAGAAGGAGAGAAGGTCCCAGTTACTCAGTATTACCTGTCACCTTAGCGATGTTTACATTGCTGTACTTCTCATTCTCCTGTTTTCCTCTCATTTTTAACGTTCTTCCCAAGTGTTATACTGTTCATTTGTAAGACTCGTCTTACAGCCCTTGGCCTTTCTCTGTGTCCAAGCAGAATGCTAGCTCTACATTCCTTCATCCTTAAGATCCCCTTAGAGACATACAAATGAAGCCTGTTATCCGTTTTGCTCCCAATAGTTTTCAGCAGAGAAGTTCTGTTTGCCGCCGTGGTCCTGGCATTGCCCGCCACTGTTCACTTAGCTGGAGGTGCTGCACATATACCACAGACTAGAGCAAAACAGTCCTGACCCCAACCTCATTATGCGCTGCACTTGAGGCTGCATTAGTTAAAACAGATGGTCTGGCTGCACAGCCGCAGATGCCAATCAGGTGCACTGTCGGCAAACATGTTCTCTAATCAGGCCCCTTTCAAATGGCATCTGCTTCTCTCTCCCTCTAGGTATAGGTAATGATTCAAAACCTTCTGTGCATTTCCTGTTGCATTTGGGGTCTAGCAATCTGCTCAGAGAACACAATTCCCGCTGTAAGACAGGCCAGCACATATAAGTTGAAACAGAAAGGCAAGCAGCAGGGCTTCTAGCCTGCAGTCCTGTGAAGTGGCCAGAGATATGTGGCCTTCTGTATGAGAAGCTGGGAGGATAGAGAAAAGCAGAAGGAGGCAGCGCCATCAATTTGTATGATCTAGCTGCTCCCTCAGTATTGCCTTTTAGCTTTGACATGTTATTTGAAATCATGCTGTTCCATGTCACCTTCGCTGCAGTTAAATCTGCCCTACCCTTGAATTGCTGTGATACAGCCCACATGACGCTCATCTCTCTGACCCAGGCCCAGCACATCCCACAGCTGCAGACCATGATAAGCCCAGTGAGCGGCGTCAGAACCATGTAAATAACACCCTCCCCCATTGGCCCACTCCTTGGCACGTGTTTTCTTTAAAACAGCCAGTCCACAAACTCTGCAAGGAAGCTTTGGGCTTAAGGCCTGTGAGTTTTAATAAAGGCCAGCACTGCAGCTCCTGTCCTGTTCCCTGCCCAATGTTTGAGCTGCCTGATGCCCGGCCTGCTGTCAGCACCCCTGGCCTCCCTTGGAAATGTAAGTAATATATTACTCTGTTCCATACAATGTGGATTTGTCTCCTCACTGTGTTTCAGCAGAATACTGCATTCAAACCTAACTAGGCTTGATTTGGCGGGAGTGTCTATGTTAGCTTATGGTCAGTCCTCTAAAAGAAGCCTGAGAGCAAATTAGAAAAAACATAGCAATAAAAATCACAGTGGGCTACAAGAGGGGTTGTTGGCTTTGGTGTCTGCAGGATGGTCTCACACCCTAAAGGGAAGATTCTGACATTGCTGACTAGATGGTAATGAAAAAAGAAAATATCCACTCCCAGGCTGTGTTAGAACAGGCACAGTGATGATGATGAAAGTCAGACAGCCATTTCTTCTAATGGAGTGGGGGTGACAAGGCATGAAGAGCTTTTGGGATGATAGAAATGAACTGTGTCCTGGTTGAATTGTGCTGCTGCAGGCCCGTTATCTGAACTCAGATTTGAACAGCTAATCCCTGTGCTTCTCACTGTGCAAATGTTACCTTAGAGAAAAAAAAGACAGGCAAAATTGAAGGCTTATGAAGAAAATTTTATCCCTCCCCTTGGAAAAGTGGAAAAGTGGCTTTTCTCAGAACTTTATCTGTCCACCTTTATAAACCCTGCACCACACTGTTACAGATTGACAGCGTACTTGCTTTTGCATAACCTTATCAAAGTTTATGAGAGAAATTGCTGATACACTTTTGTTTTCCTCAATAAATTGTAAGCTTTCTGGGAACTATGATCACCTTTTTTCACCACTGCTTATATCTAGCACAATATGTGACATAATAAATAGTAAATATTCACTAAAAGGAAGAAAGAGGGAAAGAAGGAATGAAAAGATTGCAATGTCTGTTCTGCCTTGTCCTTGCCGTGGAGCATGCCATTGGTCCCCAGTGCCCAGCTTTTCTTCATTAGAGTGTTATCAAGGCTTTCACCTTGAGTAGAACAAACATGACCAGATATTAATCATATCAAAAGATGGTACCACAATCTCTTATATATAAACACTAGGATGATGGCAGTGTAGAAAGACACCATGTTTTTTAATCTTGTAAGAAACTCTACACTACCTCTAGTTAATACAGTTTTGCAGGAAACCACGAATTGGGGCTGAGCACCTCCATGGAATCCAAAGGACCCAGCTGACGTTAATCATAGTGATTGAGGTTGGTTGGCTGCAGAAGAGGCTGTAGCCACTTAACGGATTAGGCCGTAAACTAGTTAAATTTAGGCTGTTGCCAATGAAGTTGTTTTCCATTCCTCATTTCTGCTTTTCTGTTGGAGAGGTCACATGATATTAGTTGCAGTTTTCAGAAGCTGCTCTGTTTTGTGGAGCTCCTGTGGTCATAAATCATTTTTGATTTGCTCAAAATTTCTGCTAAATCTAATCTAATCTTACATCAAATCTAAGAAATTTTTAGTCTTTCCTTTTAATTGATAACTATACATATTTTTGGGTCAGGTATATTTATAGCATAGGGTGATTATTTCAGGCTAATTTAGAAATCTATCACTTATTATACTTGTCATTCTTTTGTGATGAAACTGTTTAAAGTTTTGCTTTAACAGTTTTGAGATACACAATCATGTTTCAGCCAAAGCAGGTCAATGAACATGATGCTAATGACACCACGGTGATTAATACATGGTACAGCAGTACAAATCTGTGAAGGTTTATAGAGAATTTATACTGACACTAAAGTGTCTTACAGACATTTCTGTATTAAAGAAAAATGGAGGAAAATGTACTAATACATGAATCATATTAATACAGTTCAGTTTTTAAAAGATTTGGAAAATATACACAGGTCAATTTTCATTATGCATCATTGTGACATCACAGATAATTAATTCAAAGTTTGAAGCTTTGTTTAGCATGACTGGGCCTCCATAGGGTTTGCTTTTCTTTGTTTTTGTCATTGTCTTTGTTTTTGTAATGCTGGAGATTAAATCCAGGACTGAGTGCATTCTAAGCAAGTGTCCTATCACTCAGCTACATTCCCAGCTCACATGAATTTTTAAAGTGTAAAATTTGATAAAGTTTCACAGGTATAAATGACAGTCAACTCTTCCACACAGTCAAGACAGTGAACAAATACATTATGCTCAAAAATCTATTTTCTAAGACTTTCTCACTCTACCACTATCCACATTTGTATGTTCTCTGTCACTATAGATTTCACAGCACTTTCTGCAGTTTTAAAGGAATAATACAAGCAGAACATGTCTCCTGGTTTACCTTCTAAAAATTAGTATGATTATTTTAAAATTCATCCATACTGGGGCCGGAGAGTTAGCTCAGTGGTTCCGGCGCCTGTCTTGCAAGCGCAAGGGCCCGGGTTCGATTCCCCGGTAACCACATAACAATACTGGGTGTGGAGACCCACACCCAGCAGCAACCAGTACCACATACCACAGTGCCGGGCGTGGTGGCTCACGCCTGTAATCCCAGCACTTGGGAGGCAGAGGCAGGAGGATTGC